>BQNB010016731.1:0-71157 GCA_026074375.1 Tanacetum coccineum | reverse complement strand
CGAGTACGCATCGGAAAACATATAAACAAGCATAGAATATATAATTAACAAGGAGATCAAGAACGTGTACCTTTTAGCGATTAACGAAACACCTTCTTGAATATACGTCTATGTATAAATCTAATACGCGAAAGCTAAACAAGTTACCAAAGTAGATAACCTCTACGGTATGTCCACACTACACGTCACCGAGATACGCTAGGATGCTTGTACTTGCTTTACGAATAAACAACCAAACACGATGTTTTTGTTTTGGTTCTTGCTTGATCGAATCCCACATGGGGAATAAAATAGTCAATCACCATTAGGATGAAAAAGGGTATCAATGCATAGTTTCATGCATCGAATGAAGTGAAACCACTTTAGTATATGAGGAATGCTACACTCACACCTTTTTTACATAAAAAAATTCACACTCACATGTGTAAGTTAATTATTGAGAGTGAAAGTAAGAAATAGAAATTTTAATACAATTCTATTGGTTCACGTCACTTGCCACATGTGAATGTGAATTTTTTTATATAAAAAAGGTGTGGGTGTAACATTCCTCTTAGTATATTCTGCCGAATGGGAATATCAGGAGATATAGAATTGTGAGGGTTTTTTATCTATGTTTGTGTCGACATAGATTTTATGTAGGGTTATCATCCTATATCGTTTATTGTGTTTGTGTGCATCCGATATAATGATCACAGGGTAGGGGTGAGCACATCGGACCGTCGACCGAACCGGACCGACCAGACCGGACCGAAGGTATTTCGGTTCGGTCCGCGGTCCGGTATTTTGGACCAATTAGGTCCTCGGTCCGGTCCGATCAAAAACCCGATGATAATGCCATGTAGGACCGGACCGGACCGAAGACCGACCCGGACCGGACCGACCCGGACCGTACCATTTCGGTCCGGTCCGCGGTCCGGCAATATGGACCATTTCGGTCCTTGGTCCGGTCCGGTCTTGGCCGGTCCGGTCCGGTCTTAAACATATGCTCACCCCTATCCCAGGGTCATTATATAGTGCAATAACTTGGTCTTCAAGTTACATTACAACACCTCCTCTAGTTTGCTAGAAACGACAATCGGACCCCTCCTTTTTTTCTTGTTCGACCGGTCACAACCAACACCCTACGGGTTTGGTTTTCGTACTAACAAGTCCCTCACTTGTTAATATCTATTAATTAGTTCTAACGTCTTACGTTTATAACTAACGACCAATTTAAATATTTCGTGAAACATATTAATATAATTAATATACAATAAATATATTAATTACATTAATAAGCGTATCCTCTGTGTATACGTGTGTGCCCCATAGGCTCACATATTTTTGGCCGTATATTTATTTATGATATGGACATATCCCAACAGAAAAAACTTATATGTTTTACTCGTTTGATGAAATAAGCCAACGTAACTTTGGTTGTCTTTCTTGTTATCTCAATAAACCTCAAATGATTCCTTATTAGTTAAGCCATTTCGACTTTTTGTGCCATCAAAGTTCACTTAGAAAAAGGAGGTAAATACATTTGGAATCTAAGAGTTAGTTAAAGGATATACTCAAACTTTATTCAATCAGCAGAGAAAGGAGTGACTTATGGTCTTTTGGTGAATGCTTTACGTAGCTTTGTGTTTACAGATAATTGTTAGATCCTTTTATTCATATGACAACATACTTCCACATTAAGTAAAGCATGTACCTAAAACGTCCAACCATAGAATGGTTAGGAAAACATTTTACATTACAAGGAACGAGAAAGCATGCATTGAAAATCAACACGTGTTTATTCTTTTTGCATTTGATACCTTTGGTTTCCTTGCATCTGACTTCAACGGGTTATGCACAATAATGTTATGACATCTAGATCCACGGATGTGGTTTTTAAATGTATTGGCTTTTCAATTCAAAAAGAGCTAGCGGCGCAGCTTGTTGTCCGTTAGTCTTGTACCATTATGTAAATCCTATTTTTAATATATAAAGGATAATTAACATTCGGTTTACAAGAAACCCGAATCCAAATCAGTTTGTGCGGTCATCTTTGGATGATCAAGATAGGAGATCGAAACAGGCCACAAGAATGTGCATATTAAAAAGCAACCTCAACATGAATTCTTTTTCATTTTGACCACTTAAAGGTAACCTAATACCAAAGGACTTGTTACTGTCGACATAAATTCCCGATAGATGCAAACAATTCTAAAATGGTAATGCCAACCTCTTGAAAAAAAATAATTTTATCGGTTTAAGTCTGTGTAAAAATGAATTCAGTTGAAAAAAAAAGAATCAGAAACTAAAAAAGGAAAAAATATCTGTTTAGGTTACTCGGGGATATTATATAAAGACTTGGATGTAATTTATAAAGATTTGAAGGGGGGGATATTATATAAGGGGAACCGACATGTGTTTGATTTGTGTTTTTATGTTGTGTGTGTGTGTGTCTGACCACCGCATCCCGCTTTCTCCCTCCCTCCCTCCCTCCTAATCCTCCCCCCAATCTACGCTTCGTTTCATTTATTATAAAAATGAAATAAAACAATAGATTGATTTTTATTAAACTTTTATTTAGGTGGTTTAGTATTTCGATACAGATTGGCTTTGAATAATATTAGGAAATATGGTGATCATATCTCAGGATATGATTAAGCAATTCCAAAATCTTATTCAATCAGGTCATTCTTTATCCATAAACCTTTTTTTCAAATCTTTATTTGATCTTCTTAGCTCACATTTTCTTTTTTCTTTCAGTTGATGAGCCACTTAACAACACATTTGAGGTACATCATTTACTATCATAGATGGATCTGTTCTTTTCTGGTTTATACTAAACTTTATTTATTATTACTGTGATTGTTTTTTTTTCTTTCTTTCTGGTTGATCTGAATAACTTTATTTTGTGTCACAAGTCAACATTGGATTCTTGTTGTTAAGGTCAAATGAATGACATTTGTATTCAAAGTTTTAACCTTTTATGTTTTTTGGATCACCATTTCATATGTCACTATCACTTGGGTACATTCTTTATTTACTATTGTTAAAAAACAAATGTATCTTTGTTTTGTATGGATTCGTTGAACTAGTATGCTAGATCATTTGATGTTTGGATTTGAGGATTTTCACTGAGTCTGTTGACATGTCCGTTGAATTGGTTTCACAAATGTTTTGGGTGCACTTAAAGTATACCATGAATTGTTATCTATATTAAATCAGATTTGTGGACTGTTATTGCATGTTTAAAGACTAAATTGGCTAATTTTTTAGACTTTGCATCAAGGATATCCAACTGAGGCTTTGGTTCGGTTTCTTAAAGCAAGAGATGGGAATGTCCAGAAAGCCCACAAAATGGTCAGCTTAAATTCATGACTTGAAACAAAATCTCTTATTTACGTAAAATACTAAATATAAATATTTTGGTTATTTTCAGCTGGTTGATTGTTTAGAATGGAGGATCAAAAATGAGATTGATAAGATATTATCGGTGAGTTTTTACTATCTTTATGTAAAGCTAATAAATATGAAACGTTTTTTCATGTGGTAAATGAATAATTTCGTTCCTGGCGTATGAGACAACTTGTTGATCACTGTCAGTTAACTTATTGTTTAATTATACAGAAACCAATTGTTCCTGCTAATTTTTATAGAGGAGTCCGTGATTCACAGCTTATAGGAATGTCAGGTTATACAAAAGAGGTACTCTTTCTAAAGATTATCTATTCCATAAGTTTTCGATAAAGGCTTACGTTATTTGTTGCACTTTTACCACATTAAATTATAATCTAAAAAGGGACAAAATACGTCAGATTCCTTGGAGTTTTTGCTAATAAAGAGTAAATACTTGATATTAGATGGAGAGATAAGAGCGGTTTTTAAATATACCAATGTGATCCTGACTGACGTTTCTTTGTTTTCTTGTCAAAGGGGCGGCCTGTTATTGCTGTTGGCGTTGGGCTCAGTACATACGATAAAGCATCTGTAAGAATATTGTATTATCCATTTTTACTTACCGTAGTAATTGCATAAATGTGTATCACTGATTTTCTTAATGTGTTTGTGGTTTTAGAGTGGGTATATCTATAATTTGCTTAATATGGGTCTTGCGTAATCATGAAGTACTTTGTATTTGTAGCCACTGGCCAGTATTCTGTCAGAATTATTTACTTGATTTGATGAATATGTTGGTTTACAAGCGTATTTACTTCTTGTGTTATACTTATCACTTTAGCTGTCTTCTATTTGTAGATCCATTACTATATTCAATCGCACATCCAAATAAATGAGTACAGAGACCGTATTATATTGGTAAGTACTGAATTATGATTATAATATTTAGGAAAGTAGTTTATAGTAGATACTCCAGATGTGCTGACTTTTCTTCCGTTTCATTTTCTTTTTAGCCAGCTGCAACAAAGAAGTTTGAGCGTCACATTAGCACATGCGTTAAGGTTCTGGATATGACCGGGCTTAAAATATCACAACTCAGTCAGCTCAAGGTACTTGATAAAACCTACTTTTGCTTCTGTCCTATCGAGACTTTAGATAGCTTACTGTTTTTTAAGAGCATCATTAGCTATGTTAGTATAACCTTGATTGTGGCTCCATGTGTGCTATCTAGGGCATACATTTTGAACTGACACAACACCCGCAACCTTAATGAAGCATGCCCATTGAACATTCATCCTCTATCTTTAACAAAGTTTGGACATTTTTTATGAGTGATATATTATTTGGCATGTTCCCATGAAAACTGCAAGGTTTTACGAGACATGTTTTTAGATGATTGTTTTTGCTTAGATGTCAGATTTTCATTATGCTCTTTTAAAAATCACAATACATTTATGGTTATCATTTGCCCCAATCATTGGTATTAGCGTTTTCGTAACTATGAACATGAGCAGATATATGTTTATTACTTGAATAAATTACAAAAATGGAAACTTAAGTCAATTCGTTCGGGAAGCAGTAGTATACAAATAGAAATGTGTAGCTATATATGCACAGCTTCGGAAAGAATCTTAAGCATTTTGGAAACAATATATTCTTATCCATAAATCTTTTGCAGCTATTGACAGTTATATCTAGCATTGATGACTTAAACTATCCAGAAAAGTGCGACACATACTACATAGTCAATGCTCCATATATATTTTCAGCATGCTGGAAGGTTCATCATATTATTCAGATCTTCATTCACAAATATCGTTTTTTGTGTGAGTATTTAACCTGAAAATCTATATTCTTGTAGGTCGTAAGGCCTCTTCTTCAAGAAAGAACTAGGAAGAAAGTTCAGGTGCTTTCAGGTTGCGGAAAAGATGAATTGCTGAAGGTAATTAATTACACATTGTTTCCTCATTTAACGAAGGGCTCATTATTTGAATCATTTTTTTCCTGACTTTTGATGTTAGATTTGAGCAACTTCTATCATTCTATCGATAATTCCCATTAAATTTTAAAAAACGTCCCAGAAAAAAGTTGAGGGTCAAAACGGCTGCGAAAAGAGTAACAATTAGACTGTTAAGCAATCAAAAGTTAAAGAGTTAGAACATTATCAACCCTTCCAAGAAAACACAGATTAATAGAACTTAACACTGTTATGTTTCTTGAAATGGCAGATAATGGATTACGAATCTCTCCCCAATTTCTGTAGAAGAAACGGCAGTGGATCATCTCGACATTCTAGAAGCCGCACTGATGAGGATAATTGCTTCTCGTTGGACCATGGGTTTCATAAGGAACTCTATAGCTACATTAACCAGCAGGCCGAGGCTTTGGAGTCACGAGCAGCCCTGATCAAACACAAGTCATTTCATGTGGCTTTCCCTGAACCTGACCCGGATGATGAAAAGATTGCTCAGACAATAGAATCTGAATTTCAAAAGTACAGTGATGAGAATGGGGTTGCTGATAAACTCAATGACCTTAAGGTCGATGAAGATAAACAAAAGAAATGAAAACCAGCTGCCAATGTCTCTGACCAGTGGTTAAATCTTTTGCGGCTTTTAACGATTATAAATTACAATGCTTATATTGTAACTTCAAAATTTGGTCTCATGAGGTTGAGTCTTGCGGCTTTCCTCTCTTGTTTCTCCCTTGTGTTTTTAAAGTCGGTATATTTGACATTAGAAGTCAAAATGTATTTGGTATTCGAATTTTTGAACGAATTTTATAGAGGGAGACGAAAAGAAATTGATATATAAAATCCAGAGAATATGATGGTTTTGTGAAAATACCGTCTTGTTTTTGGTTTTAGTTGAAATGGGTTGGGTACTACTCACCCCCGCATTCACCAAAAATTACAAAAAAAATTACAACCTCCACTCACTTTGACCTTATGTTTACGGTAAACACCGTTTTTATTTTGTCGTTTCTACATTTTTGACTAGTCAAACTTTATATTTTTTGTTCCGTACTTTCCGTTTTAAAGTTTTATAACAAAAACAAAATTATAAAAATAAAAATAAATCAAAAAACACAAAAATATAAGGGGTACAAATGATATTTTAAGGGGTGTTAATAACCAAGTTTGGTCCAAGACTCGTTTTCGTTCCTTTTACTTTAACGGAACGACATTATTTAGGTAAAAGATTACGACGTTCCTTAGGTAAGAGATTATGCTAAAATGTTGGCCAATGTTTTTAAGTCTTGACGTGAAACCGAACTTTACAATAGTCTGGTTCTCACTTCTCAGAACCTGTGCCCCCAAATTTTCTGTTTTTGGTCCAAAATGTTCAGTTTTGGACTTTTGGTACACCACTAATGGTCAAATGTTCAGAAGATTAGAAACAGTACATCAGTTACAAGTCACAAAAATAAATGGCATTTGTTACTTATAAACATCAAAACAGTTTCTACACATCAATGCAAGTGCGGCTTTATATACATATGCATCACACAACTACTTGTTAAGTGACTAATACCAAAATAAAGAAGAAAACAATGGGTCTATCTGCAGTAGTGGCTGTATTTACAGGAGTTGTAGGACAAGTTGCCTTGTGCTTCTGGTATCGACCTGCATGTAATCGTATTCGCCAGCTCATTGATTGCCTAAGACATCCACGTCCTCCGCCTTCCCGTCCTGTTACTGCTGACACAATCTTCAATGCTATCAAAGATTTGAGAAACTAAAATAAGACCCATGTAATCATCTTTTGTAAGCTTTTTTTTTGAACGAATCTTTTGTAAGCTTTTAATCTAGAGTAAATTATGTAAATGGTAAATGTGGTTTGCTTCACGTTACGGAATTGGTCCTTCGCCAATACTAATCACAGATTTGGTCTCTATTAGGACCATTTGCTTTTGCATACGGTAAATCGCCCTTTCTAGAGATTTGGTCTCTCTTAGGACCACAACTGTGATTAGTATTAGCAAAGAACTCAGTAACTTTGAGCAAACCAGTTTGGACCATTTATGCAATTTATACTCTAAATCTATCTATGTTTGTATTTGTCTTTAATTCAAAATGAAAGATACATACCTGATTTGCTTCATGATATTTACATTGCAATATTTCCAATTAATAACAAGTAATTATTTGACAAACACATGTTGACAGTTGGCTTAACCCAACTGTCGATAGCAGTTATAAGCAACTGCAACCGAGACAGCAGCACCAATGAGTGCTAGAGCCGCATATACATCTTCACTTTCCCAGCTTTCGAGCCATGTTGGCATAGTATAAGTTTTTCGTGATGTACGTCCTGTTTTATTGTTCATGTCGCTTAAAGTTTGGTTCTTGATCCCTTTTCTTTTTTGGACGCTGAATTCGTTATCAAGGTCGATATTTATTGAATCTTCAGGGGCGACGGTAGGATTGTGACAGCAAGTAGTTTTTCCGTTTGGTTGGCAACAGCCTTCACGTTCCATTGTGTTACAAATATTATTGGTGTGTGCGGTAATATCTTCTGTATTTCTTTCAACGTTGTTACTGCCATTTGCCATAGCCCTTAGCCCCCGCACATTCTTTTGATCTTTTTCGGATAAACCCATCTGTCCCCTGAAAACAAAATCATAAACACGCTATCATAATTTTTCATCCAGCACATTAGTAAGAATCTCGAACCATTCTAGTGCGTGACTCTGATAATGATTATTATTATAATTATTTTTTAAACGATCAGCATATTCCACCACACAATTATGAGCTCACATTAAAGAATCTACAAAGATTTTTTACCGGAAAGTTAATGCCTACCTCCAAAGCCAATCCACAAATTCCCCTTTCTCGACATGATACTCAAGCAATGCGGGCACATCATCAGGCACAACATATCCATACCTTTAAAAACATTACTAACCAAAATGTATCAAAAAAGCAAAAGAACAAACATGAAATGATGAAAACGAGTAAAGAAGGGTTGCCTCCTTACCAATCGCCAGTGACTTTCCCATGGTTGTTTGGTCCAAATATGATGACGTTTCCTGCATACTTATTGCCACCAATGTGTGAACATGGTCGAACAGACACTTTATTTTGATAACAACGTGACTCTATTTCATCATTAAATCTAGCAATCACAGCAGGTCCACAAACTCCACATCTTCTATCACGTGAACCATGAGCACATACAAAAACAAACCATCCTCTTAGTGGTTCAGGACTTCCAGGCAGCCATACACCATCTTTAACAAGAACTTCTTCCACAAATGTGTCGATGTCAAAATGTGTCAGTCTCCTGCATTTTTGCTAAAAGTGTTATTGATCATCATGGTCATAATAAGGGTGAGGAACATGAAGAATATATGCAGTATGAGATTTAAAATTAACCTGTATCTGATCATATCTGGAAAAATTAATACATCTCCGTTTGATGATTCAGTTCCATCATGTCCCTCGCATATAGTTAGGCGGGTCTAGTCGAAGCAGCACAGAAGACGAAATTTATCAGCACATCAACAAAAAAGATCAGATGAGCACAAAGAACGATTTTTTTAATGTTATAACTCAATTATTACGACATCAAACCATAACTATCCTTTTCCAAGTGTTTGGATCATCTACTTCAACTTATGATTATCCAACATCCCAAGACTAAGATATGAAATAATTGTTTTTGATACTGAACTTCAAAACAAAGATGCTAAGGGTTGTCTGGATTTGATTTTTATAAGTGATTGATTATAGGATTATTGTGACTATCAACTACTTCACTAGTAATAGTCGGTTTAAAAAGTGTTTGGTTAGTCTAATTCTATGTTAAGTGTCATAGTAAGAAGGATTGCAATAATAATCAGGACTGAATCATCAACCTGAATTTATGTCTTACCTCAAGAATTAACACACTCAAAAGTCGGTTTCATGACCTCATCATATTCATTATTCAAAGATCCACATACTGTCTTCTGCGACACGTTGTATTTTATTCTGTCTGATTATTTTACACTTCTCGGCTATAGCCGTTTTAAACAAACACTTCTATACAACTATGAGCTTATTTGATTTCGGCTTATATAACATAAGCCCCAATTTTCCGGGTTATTTTGAGACTTGTGGGCTTATATAAGTTTATAACGATATGATAAACTTATATAAGCCCATAAGTCTCAATATAAGACAGAAAAGTGGGGCTTATGTTATATAAGCCGAAATCAAATAAGCTCATAAGGCCCTATGTAGTACTACTAGTTCCGCGTCATTCCAGTAGCTAGTGATGTTTGAGCCTTAGAACCCTTTCATATACTCTAAAGCAATACAGTAATAATTATGAAGCCATTATTAGTTCCAAAATGCACATCCAAACAGCCTTAAAGAAAACAAAAAGAGACCTGTTTGTTAATATGAGATTTTCTTGAAGCAAGGGCAGCAGACAAGAGCCTAGGCAAGCGATCAAACTCAGTGGCCTCAATATAAGGAGGCCAGACATGTGGTTTCTTGTAACACAAGAAAACATGTCTCTGATAATACTCATTCTCGAATCTTTTAGAAGAAGAACTCTCTGTTAAGTAACTGTCTTCTGGTGATGATGACATTCTTATGATGACGTGGCTGAGCGGCGGCGAATGGTGGTGGGTTTATTGGGAATATTATTTAGGGATCTTTTATTCGATCCTTATTGGTGGCAAACTAACTGGCATTTTCTGTTTTTTTTTTACTTTTTCTTTATTACTGTATATTTTTTGTGTTTATTATTATTTTTTTAATTTGCTGCACATGGCATGGTGACATGCAAATTGCTTGTATAATAATGACTCACTGGGTCTCTTCCTGTCCGATGGACGGTTTTCTTAATAACTTGTCAAAATCATAAAACTGTATTTTAAGAGACACTATACATTAGTTATAGCACAACGTCACGTTTTGCGAGAGATAATATTAAAAGGGTCATAAAAGAATAACTTGATTATTCAGTTACGTGTGTTTAAGAAATTATATGTAATTGAAATTAGACTATATATGAAATTAATAAAAGTTGATTAGTATAAGAGATGTTTTTAAATAGTATTTATTCGATGAATAAGATGACATAATTTCGAATTTACTTTGGAACAACACAATTTAAACATTTTGGCGAAGATAAGTAATATTAAAAGAGTCCATATAAAATTGACGTGATGTTTTTTAGAAATAGGACATAACTTTTAGTTACTAATTTGGAACAACACATATGAAGATGTTTAAACTTGGCTGTAACATTTTTAGATATTTAAACACCCGTATGACATCTCTCATGATAAGCTAATCTTTTGCTAATTGAAAGGACATTTTCATTGCGATTTCAAGCATGATAGATAAGAATCATCGTTATTTCATGCCGATTGCAATAATTCAAACGAATCAAAAACGCATAGTTGGCCTAATGTAACATGCTCGAGTTTTATAGTTTACCTACATAAAAATGTGGACTTTTCATGTCAACTTGAATCAACAGTAATCAAGCAGAAGCTCTGAATTGAAAAAAATATATTGTATATGCAGTGCATACCCTATGTTGGATTTCTAGATCCGCCAGTCATGGGAACCAATTTTGGAGGCCACAAACCTAATCCGATTTCCATATCCTTGAAAAACGCTACTTGGATAATGTAAGTTCAATGTATTCTCTTCGGCTGACCCTCCTTTGACTCTCAAGTTCAAACCAAAAATTTATCACAAATTAAGTTGCCATGGGTGTTAAGTACAAATCAAAGCAACATATGTCTAACTATGATATCCATTACATAATATGTTGTCTGTTTTGACATGCTTTCTTAAATTTAAATAGTTCATATCAAAGTTTTGAAGTACATATAAGTTCCTTTGACATCAAAAGTTAAATTGCATAATTAGCGAAACATTTACGAAATATAGAAAAACGAAGATGAAACATAATTCTCAGGAACTTCAGCTTGATACTAATAAATTTATGGTAAAAGATTAGTCATAATCTTGTATTGATTGTAGAGAAAAAATGATACAATGAAAAGGATGATAGCCAATCCTTTTATACAAGAAAATCCATCAATCAAGCCTAAACATAAGGAATTGATTAAGGAAACTAATAATAGTCAAAGGAATAAAAAAGGAAGAAATATGTCATGGAAAATAAACACGCTTCCTTCTATACTCCCCTTTAAGTTGGCGCATGGAGATTTCGAATGCCCAACTTGTCAAGTAGGGAATGAAACACATTGGTACCCAGTAGTTTTGTCAGAATGTCGGCAATTTGTCCTTTCGTATTAATTACCATCGTTCAAATTTCTTTAGAATCCACACGTTCACGGACGAAATAGCAGTCCATTTCAACATGTTTGGTTCGTTCGTGAAACACAGGGTTATTAGCAATATGTCTTGCGGCTTGATTATCACAAAACAATGGAGTAGGACCCGTCGGTGCTGTTTCGAGAAAAGAGAGAAGCCACCTCATCCATAATACTTCACTAACCGCATTCGCCATTGCTCGATACTCAGCTTCGGCGGAGGATCGGGACACGACCGATTGCTTCTTTGATTTCCATGAGATAGGAGCTCCTCCCAAGAGTAATAAATAACCTGTTCTTGATCTTCGCGTGATAGGACATCCAAGCCAATCCGAGTCACTATATGTAGTGAGATTGATTCCTCCACCCTTTGGAATCAAGATCCCTTGTCCCAGAGTGGCTTTAAGGTATCCAAGAAGATGGTCTGCAGCATCCATGTGACTTTGTCGAGGGTCACCTACAAACTGACTAAAGATGTTTACTGTATAGGTGATATCAGGCCTTGTGGCTTGTAGGTAGAGAAGTCTACCTATCAATCTTCTATATTGATTTCCATCCACTTGTTTATCAGTTTCACATTTTCCAAGTCTCAAGTTTTATTCCATTGGGAATGCGCTCGGTTTGCAACCGGTCTTTCCGGTATCCGTCAAAATGTCGAGTGTGTACTTTCTTTGACTTAACACCATTACTTCTTTTGTTCGGGCAACTTCTATCCCAAGAAAAAACTTCAAATGACCAAGGTCTTTAATGCTACATTGTTCATGGAGGAACTTTTTTATTTCTTGTATTTTTCCAGAGTTGTTTCCTGTAATAATGACATCATCTACATAGATGAGTATGGCAATAAATTTTTCCCTTCTTTTAAATGTGAACAAAGAATGGTCCGCTCCTGTTTGTTTGAATCCAATTTCTATTAGGAAAGTTGTGAATTTTTGGTACCAATTTTTTGAAGCTTGCTTTAACCCATAGAGAGATTTTTTTTAGCTTGCACACTCTATTGTCATTTTCTTTTTTAAAACCTTGGGGGACTTTCATGTAGACTTCCTCGTGTAAATCCCCGTGCAAAAAGGCATTATTCACATCAAGTTGGTGTATTTGCCATTCTCGTTTTACCGCCACCGTCAAAAGGGTTCGAACCGTAACGAGCTTCGCCACTGGAGCAAACGTCTCATGGAAATCTACTCCTTCCATTTGTGTGCATCCCTGCTATGAGTCAGGCCTTGTACCTTTCCACATCTCCATTTGGTTTATATTTGATTTTGTAGACCCACTTGGAGTCTATGGCCTTCTTTCCGTTTGGTAGCTCTTCTAAAGTCCAAGTCTTATTTTGTTCAAGAGCTTGGATCTCCTTTTTCATTGCTTCTATCCACCTTGGGTCCTGGATGGCTTATTGGAAATGTTTTGGCTTATTGTTGGAAGTAATGGCCGATAAAAAAGCTTTGTGTGTGCTAGTAAAATTATCATAAGAAACATAATGTGCCAAGGAATGTACCGTTAAGGACTCTCAACTGGAAGTGGGTTGCTTATGGTCTATAGATAGGGGAAGTTGGACTTCATAATCATCAAGATACGTAGGACGAGTTCTGTTTCTTTTTGACGGTTCTACAAAATTGTTGCTATCAGAATTGAAAGTGGGTTCTTTCGTCGGCCCAAACTGATTATCCTCATCTTGACTTCCTTCTGGCCCAACATCAACTTCTGTTTGATCTTCACTAGGTGCCTCGGTTTGTGTGTGATGTTCAAAATCATCCTCAAACTCTTCAATCGGCTCACTATGTCCAATCTCAGTTTCATTTGGTTCACCTATAAGGTCTTTCGGTTTTTCTTTGATAACTTCATCGTCCCAGATGCTTGAAGGTATAAAAATTTCTTCTTCTTCTACCTTGATGTTGGCAAAAGGAAAAAAGTTCTCTATGAACCTTACATCCCTTGATATCACGGTTTTGTTGTGTATGATGTCGAAGATCTTATAACCTTTTGTTCCTGGCGGATAGCCCAAGAAAACTCCTGGTCTTCCCTTCATCTTGAATTTGTCTCCGTTTGTTTCGGTGCTTTTGTAATACGCCAAACAACCGAAAACCCTCATGTTGTCATAGTTTGGTTTTTGGTTGTATAAAACCTCATATGGCGTTTTATTGCCAATGACATCTGATGGCATTCGGTTTATTACGTACGCAGCTGTTAGAACACATTCTCCCCAGAATCTTGTGGGTAAATTTGCTTCAAACCTCAAAGCCCGAGCTGTCTCCAACAAGTGTCTGTGCTTGCGTTCAACAACACCGTTTTGTTGTGGTGTGTGTATGCAAGATGTCTCAAGGATGATTCCTTGGTTGGCATAAAATTCGATCATTTGATTAGATATAAACTCGCCACCATTGTCACACCTTATCCTCCTAATGTTTTTCTCAAATTGTACTTGCACCATTTTGTGAAAGGCTTTAAGGCACATTGACGCCTCATGTTTTTGCTTCAAAAGATAAACCCAAGTAGCACGACTAAAATCATCAACAATTGTTAAAAAATAACTCGCACGTGTGAGAGAAGGTGTGCGGTATTTTCCCCATATATCACAATGGATCAAATCAAAACAAGCATGGGTTTTAGTTGTACTAACAGGAAACGGAAGCCTGGAAAATTTTGCCTTCATGCAAGAATCGCAAAAAACTTTTTGGATTTTATTAAAAAAAAGAGTGCCCTTAAAAAAATCAAGATGTTAAGATTGGGGTTTGGAAGGAGGTGAACCCAATCTATTATAATGCCATGTTGCTACACTGAAGTCCGCTAAACATGACTCTTTTTTTAAACCATCGCCAATCTGTATAAACATTGACATTTACCCATACCCAAATCAAAAGTCCCCGAACGTATATATGGGGGCATAAAGAATGACTCCAGAAGAATTTATAAGCAACATTTACGATCTCTATGCTAATTTAACTTACCTGATAATAAGTTTAACATTTGAATTTTGGAATTATGCAACACAAAATCGTTAACATCCACTCCGTTGTAAGGTTACAAACTTCCTCTCCCTTTCCACGGCAATAGTTTCCTCCTCCCCGTTTGAATTTCACGGTGGTTCATATTTATTCTTGAACTATTTTTTTAACATGAAAACATAGCAGTGGTTATGTGTTCGGTGTCAAATCCCTGAGTCAAACAATCACATACCTTCGTTATCATACTATACCTGACATTTTGACAATAGAGTTTGTTCATGCCTCACGTCCCACCTTTCTCTAGCACTTTGATGAGCTTTTGATAACTATGCTTTCGGTGATTCCCTAATGTGGCATAACTCCCCGATCAACACGACAGTTCTTGCCTTTGATCCCTTTGCCTATCTTTTCCTGGCCACGCAGTCGGGGATACAACCATAACTTGAAGCACCCCTCCCTTTGTTATGGGCCATCTTTATCCACAAAGGTACATTGTTCCTTTTCCTCCTATGATTTCGTCTGAACGTAATGTTGTTTTTTTTTGGGTTTCGTGGTTGATGGTTGGTTTGGTACCTTCATCGGTTGACATTTTTGTTTAAGGGTTTTATGAAGGTTTCTTAGAATCGAACCTGCTCTGGTACCATAATAAATTTATGGTAAAAGATTAGTCATAATCTTGTATTGATTGTAGAGAAAAAGTGATACAATGAAAATGATGATAGTCAATCCTTTTATACAAGAAAACCCATCAATCAAGCCTAAACATAAGGAATTGATTAAGGAAACTAATAATAGTCAAAGGAATAAAAAAGGAAGAAATATGTCATGGAAAATAAACACGCTTCCTTCTATAGACCCATCCTTAGAACATCCCACTATGTCAGGTATAGGACTTCTAAACCCATTTGTTGTATTCTTAAAGGGGAAACTGCCTGTAACGTTAACATCATTTGTGTCATGTACCGTGTTTTCACCGGAAACTGCATCAAATTCGCCGGAACTTTCTTTATCACCACCATCAGTGGAGTTCTCATCATCACTTTGTTGTGTATCAACCATTTCATTAACACCTTTATTTTGCCATTCATTAAAATCACCAATCACCGTGTTTCCCTCATCAGATGACTCAAACGCATACCCATTGAAAAACGAGTCAACTTCCCTATCAATTTATGTAACCCGGATCGGGAGGACTTCATTGTCAACATGTACATAAATTGTTTCATGTATGAAGTTTGGAAGTTTAGTGAGGATACAAACCTTACCCATGGATCTATTAAATTGTCGGGCGTTACATTCCTTCGGAATAAGAATATCACCCCAAAGTTTAGCAATGGAGGTAAATGGGCCCGAGAACCACATTTGAGGAGGTAGGCCTGAGATGGAAAGCCATGTGATGCGGTTAGGTATGCGGTAGGTGATATTCCAAGGTATAAGAGCTTTGAAGTGTGAGGCCAGGGAAGCGTTGGTTAAGGCTTTATCCACAGATTCTTGATCTGGGAATTGGATAAGAATGTGAAGGCCACTAATGTATTTTGTGGTGAAGTCATAAAATCCCTCGTCTAGAATGATATGTTGGGTATTTGAGGCCCCATCAAGGGATTTCAGCTCGGCAAAGATAGAGTGATTGGAATTGTAGTTTTGGTCAACGGCGAGTGAGAAGTTTAATTTGTGTTTGGTACACCACTCAATGAATTTGCACACATCATTCTACATTATACTAACCCCTAAAATTCTCCAAAAATTAATGTCACCAAAAATGGTCAATCGAAAACAAAACTACCATAAAAAGACATACCTTCAATTCCTAATTCTCATGTTTCTTGTTTCTTAGGCCCAGTGCATTTTGTCAAACACATTATCAGCATCATTCAACCTGTCACGAAATAACTTAATTTTGTTAACACCTACAACAAATAATCATAGCCAATCAGCTTGATTTAGATAAACTAATTTTGAAGATCAAATTAAATCTTACCATGAATTGCAATCTCAAATTGCCTGTAATCTTTTGAAGAATCAGGTTGCAGAAGGGACCTTTACCTGTAATTCAACAAAAACACATGAATAAAAAAATACAAACTTTGTTATAAAAAAAATAAAAAAATACACCTTCAATTCTTAATTGGCCGATGAAACAGCTAGCCTTTCAGGAAGAATTTATGGAACGAAAGAAACCAAATCATTAAGAAACCAATCTTTAAGGCTCCAGATTGAGATTGTTGATCTTCTTCATCCGATTTGCATAGAGGGTAAAAGCACTTGCATCGAGGTTGGGAGTTTCAAATTGTTTTAGCTTCATCTTAAAGGATTGAGCTGTAATAGATTATTGAGGAGATGAGGGGTTGTGTAAAGCTGTAACTGTGGCATTAATGGGCTAAGTTGTAACTGCAGTATGAAGTTATACATATGGATGAGTGAGTAATACATAGCATTTAAAGATACAGCCCCATTAAATTAAGGGGCTGAATCTTTTAGTATAATAGATGATATTGTGGTTTGGTTTTAATTGTGTTTAATTTTGTGGAAGGAAAGAAAATGGCAGTTCATGCAGTTAGAGGGCTATTGGTGACGCTTTTACCCGCACTACAGCCGTCGCACCTTCACCTCCTTTGCACCCCGACCGTCGTCATTCACCACCGTCGGTAGCCCGCATTTGGATTTCATGATTCTGAAATGGGATTATGCATTAAGAGTAGGAGAATTAAATGTATGTTTTTATTGTTGAAGATGGGATTTTTTAAGTGTATAAGATTTTTAATCTTTTTTATGTTTTTGGGTTCTTTCTGTCGCGATAATTTGCGTAAGGCTGAGAATTTGATTTAAAGTGTATAGCATTTAAAAAATTGGTTTTTTTTTTCTGAAAGTTATTTTTCTTGATGGTGGGTTTATGTTTAATGCTATGTTGTATAAAGTGTTGGAATTTGATAAACTGTTAACCATTAACGACCACGAGTACGCAACAGATATGGATCACGTTTAGTACATATGATTAACACACAATAAATAAACAAAAGGGTACTAGAAAATGAACCTCTTGAAGAATCAAATGCTAATGAAACAAAATGGATAAATTTCCACCTCTACGGTTGCTCACACAACACGTCAAACAAGCACGTCGCGATGCTAGTCGTTGCTTCACGTAACTAACAACAAGTGTTAATGTTTAATCTTTAAAACCAATTCGAATATCAATTGATATTGCGTTTGAATGGCTTAACAAAGAATAAAGAATAAAGAAAACAAAGATAAAAGATCTTTGTTTATATCCTTGTACAATCGTAAACCATAACCTCATTATAATATTAGTTGTTGACTGATTGCACCAAGAACAGACAGAGATATGCTTTTCAATTTATTAAATGTCGTATGGATGTTATTTGCTGTGTAGGACTTTGTGAAAATAGGACCAATTTATGAGAAGAGGTATGGGGTGTTTATATAGCACCTCAACCCTAGTTGTAGATAACTTTAAAACCTTGAAGATAAACTTCAAGTCTTAAGCTTATCACAACTCTTTCATCTTATCCTAAACACTCATCATTATCACTATAATTTTCACACAAACCCCTTTCTAGAATCCTCCAAAATCTGCCACTTTTGGGAGGAGGACAAGAGTTTCCATTTCGACATTTTAAGCCCTTCTCTTTCTTTTTATTTAACGGATATTTAAAGTTAGTTAAGCGTCTAACGGAAACTAACGACCGTTTAAATATATTTCGTGAAACATATTATATATTTAATAAATATAAATGAGTTATATATATCAAATACATAATAAACGTACTCTTCGCGTCTTAACGTGTGTGCCCCCAATAGGCTCACACAATTCTAGTCGTATAGGTGCTAATCCAATTAACATATTCTAACAGCTCCCACTTGGGAGTTGGAGTAGCAGACAACCCATATACTAACGACGGAAACGTCTAGCAACACTCACATTCGTTGTTAAAACTAGAAATGTCTGAGATCAAGTTTCAAAAACATTCTCAGTAGCATGGTTATGTATCTCTTACTATAATCATCCCTTTGTTACAGATACTGTTAAACCATGGATATGGATCCTAACGCATTCCATATAGTTTAACTATTTAGATTCTTGTTATAAAACTTAATACAGATATACCAAATGTAATCAAGAATCATCTTGCATTACCCTTTGGGTGCGGCCACACAATTATCTGATTAATTATGGAGAGGCGCCAAAGGTATCATTCTGCACATCAAGTGGAGGAACAAATTCTTTGTTGAATACAAGTGTTGTGAATGCTGCTTCACATCACTTCCAATAATAGCCTTTATAACTACCATTTTCAGGTTAGCGTTTGACTTAGAATTAAAAAGTGATATCCACACATACCAGAACTTGTTTGTATTCTCAAGTCTAAGGATGACTTAACTAACCATTTTTTGATATTTTACTCATGACTAAGGATCCAAAAGTAAATATTCGAAGGTTGGGGTGTCCAATATGCATCCATTGTGAATAACATATGAGTTTGGCGGGAACCGTCCATATATTCAAAGAATATAACCAACACTCACATTTGTCTTATGTAACAATACTCCCATACTGTTAACCGACAATGGACATATTTAGAATGATAAATCATTCATGGATTAAACATGCAAATATAGGATAACAATTATTATATGAATGAATAACAAATACCAAGTATCTTTATTCATCAGAAAATAAAAATTGTCTTACAATCCCAATTATCCAAATACTAAAACAGATATGCATGAAACTAATTAGCAAGTTGAAGTCCAATGTATCCAACATTCTCAACTCTTTACTCCTAGTATGTTTTCCTGAATGCTTTGGAAAAGCTAGCGCATTAGTTAAGGATCACTAAGTTTTCAATCTGTGAGAACTTTTTCAACTTATGTCACCAAATTCAATAACTTCACGAAGGTAGTGAACTTTGGCACAGAAATGTCTAGCACCTTTAGTGATTCCAGATTCATTTGCTATGGTAATTGCTTCAGTTTTATCACAATACATACTTATGGGTTCTTCAATTGTGGGAACAACACCAAGCCCAGAAATAAATTTCCTAACCCAAACAGCTTCCTTAGAACGCTCATAGATACAATATACTCAGCTTCTACAGAATGAATTAGCGAAAAGCTTGCTGGCATCTTCCAATCAACAACACCCCCATTTAAAACGAACACGTATCCAGTCTGAGACTTGAGGTCATCAGCATCCGTCAGATATCCAGCATCAGTGTAGCAAGAAACCTTGAGCTCTCATTTTAGATCACCTCCGTAAACTAGAAACATGTCCTTAGTATTCCTGAGATACTTCAGAATGTTCTTAACAGTAGTCCAGTGAAGATCACCTGGATTCTGTTGGAATCGGCTTGTTATGTTCTGAGCGAACACAACATCAGGGCGAGTACATCTCACAGCATACATAATAGAACCCACAGCTGAGGCATATGGAACATTTTGCATGCGCTTTAACTCAGCAGGTGTAGAAGCACCTTGTGATTTACTCAATCTAAGCTTATCTTGCATGGGGATACTTCCACGTTTGGAATTCTCCATGTGATATCGCTTTAAGATTTTTTCGATATAAGCACTTTGACATAAGCCAATTAACCGTCGTGATCTATCTCTGTAGATCTTGATTCCAAGAATATATGCAGCTTCACCTAAATCTTTCATAGCAAAACATCTTCCAAGGTAGGATTTTACACCTTGTAACATTGATTTTGTTTTCCTATATTATTATGTCATCGACATACAAATTATAAAGGTGACATTACTTCCACTAGCTTTTAGATATACACTTGGCTCATCACGATTTTGAGTGAAACCAAATTTCTTTATTTCATCATCAAATCATTTATTCTATTGCCTTGATGCTTGCTTAAGCCCATAAATGGAACGCTTCAGCTTGCATACTTGGTTTGGATATTTTGGATTAACAAAACCTTTAGGTTGCTCCATGTAGACCTCTTTAGAGAGATATCCATTGAGGAAGGCAGTTTTGACATCCATTTTCTGAATCTCATAGTCATAAAATGATGCAATGGGGGCTTAAAAGAAAACCTAATAGCTCTAATGTCTGCAATAGGCGAGAAGGTTTCCTCATAATCAATCCCTGGGGTTTGAGTATAGCCCTTCGCCACAAGACGAGCTTTATAGGTGTGTACAGCTCCATCCATGTCGGTCTTCTTCTTGAAGAGCCACTTGCTGCCAACGGTTTTGCCATTAGGAGGAAGATCAACTAAGTCCCAAACTTCGTTGTCTTTCATGGATTGCATTTCCACATTCATAGCATTCAACCATTTATCAGACTCAGGGTCTAACAATGCAGCTTTATAGTTAGCGGGTTCACCAAGATCCCCTAACTCATGCTCCTCAGCATCGATGTATAAGCACATACGATCTGTGGGACGTCGTGTCCTTGTGGACCTACGAATGGGAATGATATCACTTTGAGGTTCATCTATTTCTAGATCATCCTCTTCATGATTTAAGCTAGTGTCTATAGAAGGATGCGTATCTTCTTCTTGAATAATTTCAAGATCTTCTAAACTCCCACTTGCTTCTTGAGTTATAAGACTATTCTCTAGGAATTCAGCATTCCGAGCAACAAGTACTTTGTTCTCGGGTGGGTAGTAGAAAGAATATCCTATTGTTTCCTTTGGGTATCCTATAAAGATACACTTAATAGACCTGGGTTCTAACTTGTCAGGCTTGGTAAGAGTATCTCGCTTAACAATTGCCTCACAACCTAGACTTTAAGGAAGACAACTTAGGGGCTTCCCATGCCATACTGCGTATGGTTGTGCTTTCATCCTTCTTAGTTATAACCATATTGAGAAAGCGTGAAGCAGTCTCAAAGCATAATCCTAAAATACTTTGGAATAGTGTTTGACTCATCATGGATCGAACCAATCTAGTAGGGTTCTGTTTCTCCTCTCCGACACAAAAAAATGCCATTGTGTTGTGGAGTGAAAGGAGGAGTACGTGGGCTATAACCCATGATCCATCAAATGATCTAAAACTCCTTGACTCATAAATTCGCCCCCAACTAACAAACGTAGCGAATTTTATGTCTTACCGAGTTGATATTCTACTTCGCTTTTGAAACACTTTTGAAAGTTTCCAAACACTTCAATGTTTATGATTTAACAGTAAGACATAACCATGAACGACTGAAAGTCGTCAGTGAAAGTGATGAATAGTTTTGCTCCTTGTCTGACATGATCTTAAATGGGCCACATACATCGTGTGTATTAGTCCAAGTAAGTCTTTAGCCCTTTCCACTTGATGTGTGTAAGGTTTCCTTGCCATCTTACCAGACATACAAGGGATGCATTTTTCAAAAGCCCTAAGGTCAGTTGAATTTAGAAGTCTATCATGTGGCAACTTCTCAATGCGTTTCTTGGTAATGTGTCCAAGATGACAATGCCACAAGAGAGTAGAGTCCAAGTCAATCTTGGCTCTTTTGTTGGTTACAATGTATATAGAACTTTCATTTGCATAAGAATTAGACAAATCAATTTCAAAAATACCACCCCTTGGGACAGCACTAAAATAAACCTATAATTCCCGTACAAAACTTTGAATTGTAAATTATTCACGAAGCGGTTAATAAAACCATCTTCGTACAAACGGGAAACTGAAATTACTCCTCTAGTAATAAGGGAGCATAAAAAAACCCAAAACCAGACCATACATTGAAAAATATGCTTGTATTTGTGTTTTGTGTGTGCAGGTACGGATATATCAAAAATCACATGAAAACCGTCAAAAACAAGCAAGCACGGACACGAGAATCAGAAGAGTACAAAAAGAAGCCAATGAATCAAAGTCGAAGCCAGAAAAGTCAAGCCTCAGTCAAATCATGGTCAACAAAAGTCAACAAGACCAAAAATATTCCATTTTCACCTTCCAAGTTTCACTAAAGTCCAAATCTAACCCCTCAACCCTTAATGGGCCTGAAAAACCCTAAATGGGCCTTACCCGGATCCTAAAGCCCAAAACCCTAGCCCACTTCTCTTTTCCATAAACCACAAGGGCCAAACGGGAAGATGTCCAAAGTCCTTTTATAACTAAAAAGGGGGAAAAACAAAGACAAGGACCATTTGGTTGAAGTAACCAAAGTTCCAAAATTGATTATGCCCTTTTCAATTAGTAAAAAACAACGCGTGACATCCCTTTTTACTATTCATTGTCTTCTACAAATCACCACATGGGTAAAATCAAGGGGCAAACGTCAATCAAGGGGTTAGATGGTCAATTCAGAAGCTCACTAACACAAATGCAAGGACAAATTAGTCTAATCAAGGGGATACTTAACCTCTCTCAAGCTCTTGACACGTCATCAATGGAAGAAGCACAAGTATATATGGGTTTTTGTACTAAATCACTCAGTAAAGAAGCACAAGTGAGCCTCAAGGCAATCCGTGTGAGGTCACTTATTGATCCAACGGCTAAAATCTTTGATCTAATGATTATGACAATGAGTGGTGAAGATTAGCAAGGCAAGGCATCCTAGAAGCTTCTTTCAGCACCTATAAATAGGCCTCACTCTTCACACACACACATCTAGTTTTTACACGTAGTTTTTAGTTTTAGTTGTAGCTTAAATTTTAATTCCTAGCTTAATGTTGTTTTAATTTTGTAATTTTCCTTTTAAAAGTATTGTAAGCAAGTTTTCTTTTAATGAAATTCAGTTTTTCTTAATCTCTCCAAATTTCTTTTTCATAAGCTCTCTTAACTAAGCTAAATTCTCTCAATAAGCTCTTAATAAGCTCTTTCAGTCTATAAGCTGAAATAGAGCTTAATCAATTCAGTATATCTTATCAAACCTTAAACATTAACTACATTCACAATGGGGATGCATTGAATTGAGCTTATGAAGGGGGATCTAATAGGAAGGATCCCCAAGACTTATACCCTAGCTTAATACTAAGCTAGGGTGCTTTAGCTGCCAATATTGACCTCTGTTTAGCTAGAGAAAAGTAAATTTCTACATTTAAATATCTTGTCATTTCAATCACTAGCTTAAATTTTCACTTACATACTTGCTTATTGCTTATTTGCTTATTAAAGTTGCTTATTAGTGTTTATTTGTGTCTTAACTAGCTTAATAATCAGAGTTGCTTATCTGTTTTTGATTAAAATAGTTTAGATCTTAGTCTTTAATATAAGTGTCTAAAAAACCTTAAAAAACCAAAAAAAATAGTAGAAATTAGTTTGAATCTTAGATTAATACTCAATTAGTTGTTAATTCATGTCAGTTTAGGTTGTTATAAGCTAAATATAATCTGGTATTTAGTGCTTATTAATTAGTTTTGCAATTTAAAGCTTTTCTAAAATTCTGTCAAGTGGTAAAGGGGTGTTTGGCATAAGCTTGTTTGACCTCCTAAAGTCAAAAGTTTTTGTGCAAATCTTTTTAGATAGCTTTGAATTTAGTTTTAAATATTAGGAAATGAGTTTTCATAAATTAGATTTAAGAATTTAAAGAATTTGAGCTTATATTAAGTTTGACAGCACCAGGGGATTTTTCTTAGAATTTCACTTGTGCAAAATTTGATCTAAGCCCTCAAAGGCTTAGATCTTGCTTGCAACTTGTTTATACACTCTATTTGAGTGTGTTTAAGTGCAGGATTCCCTTTTGGAAACCTGCACTAATTGAGTTACACTTGTGCAAAGTGTACCAGTACTAACTAGAAGTTAGTACTGTCACTTTTAGCCTAGTTTTTAGTTTAGTATAAGTAGTTTTTAGATTCTTAGATTCAAGTAGGATTAAGTTTAGCTATAGCTTATTATAGAATTAGTCTTAAATTGCATTTTCTAGCTTATTTTCCTAGTCTAATTTAGCTGTCAAAAGTCACAAAATTCATAAAACACCAAAAACAGTAGCAGTTTAAAAATTAGCTTTTAAATTCTTGTTTTTAGCTTATAGGTCTAGATTTTAAGGTTGAAATTGGTTGCTTATTAGTTGTTTGATAAGCTAGCAAAAGCTTAAGGTCCAAATTGGCTTATTGAGCTTTTTAGCTTAATTGGATTTTGTACCTTTAAGTGTTTTTGCTAAGTTTAGCATTTTCATTATCATTTTAAGTATTCATTAAGTTGTTTCCAGCTTTTATTTCTTTTAATTTTTAGATTAAGCACATTATAAGCTTTTTAGAACACTTTTCCTTTTTGGATTTGAGCTTAAAATAAGCTTATTACAAGCTTTTAAGTGAGAATAAGCCCAAACACTTACTCACTGTAACAGCTTATTTATAAGCTGTTTTAGAGCTTATTACTTAGTTTTAGGTTAAGTCCCGTTTGTTAAAGTAGCTTATTTTAGTGTTCTTATTAATTCCTAGTATTTAGTTTTACTTAAAAGTCAAAAAAATAAAAAAATAACAAAAAGGGGTTGCCCACACTCGAACCCACGACCTCCCACACACAACACATATACCTTAACCAGTTTGCTACATTAGCTCATCCATTCATATCTTGCAAAACTTAATACTAGTACACGTTTTGTTTTCCTTTTTATAAAAAGTCGTACTTAAAATCCATTTGAGAGCTATAATTGTTATAGCAATTTTGGTCTTTCTCATTTTTCTTGCATTCCTGTTAGTGTTTAAGTTTTAACCTGAATTTTTCAGATTTTTCTAGCTTTTATTTTATTTTTAATCAATTTTCGAAAGTTAAAATCTTATAAAATCAATAAAAAATAGAAAAAAGTTTCAGAAAAATACAAAAAAATAATTTTTAGTTTTATAAAAAATAGCTTAAGGTTTACATCCAGTAAAATCATTTTTACACTTTTTAGATTTTAAATTTCATTTTTGATCGTTATAATTTTAACATTAAAAATATGATTTAAATAATAAAAATAGTTAAAAATAGTTTTCTTTGCTTTTATAATATTTTAGACTTTTCTAAGCTTAAAAATCATTTTTCCAAATTTTTAGTACTTAATTTACTATTTTTTAAGATTTAATTAGATTAAATTAGTTTTTAATTCATAATAAATTCAAAAATAATCAAAAAAATGTTTTTCTTTTTCCTAAAATTTTCTTTTGTCCTATCTTAGGTTTAGAAATTTAGTTTACATTTTTAGGAGTAAAATTTAGTTTACTTGCTTAATTGTCGCATTTTATTTGTTTTTCGTAGTTTGTATTAAGTGCTTTAAGTTGTTTAAATTACTTTTTTTATTAGTAGTTAATAGAAAACCCAATCAATCTTCGAACGCCAATTCAAAATCAAAATCCAATCACGCGAGGTTTCAAATTTCACAAATCATTGACAAACGACCCTGATAATCATACATTCCGGTAAAGATACTAGTAAAATTATATATATATATATATATTTTAAAGAGTGAATTTTCCTTAGGGAATTTTCTTAATTGCTCTTGTTGAGATATTATATTATATAGTGTATATTATCCGCGTATCAAATTTTTGGCGCCGTTGCCGGGGATTTGAGTTAACGAATCTCTCGTTTTGTGTTTGTTGATAAGATTTGAAGATCCTTTCGTCCTCGAAAGTTTCATTTTTGTTAAAAAATTTCAAAAAAAAAATCAAAAATATAAAAAATTGTCCTTTAAAAAAGAAATTAAATAAACAAAGTTGGTAATCGAACACCAACAAATAATATCTTCAATTGAGATATTATCATAAATAAGTTCCGGTGAACTTGCAATAGTTCCCAATTCGAACCAAAGATTTAACACTTGCCATTTGTCTCTACGAAGTACGGCTCACCTTAAAAATAAAAAATTTAAGAGTATAACCGTGATAGTAGTTTGAATTATTTGGTTTAAGTCTTTTTTGTGTAACCGTTAAAATTTGTTGTTGCTTAAAATTTAAAAATCCAAAAAAAAATTAGTGTAAATTTTTTCTTTTAATTCTAGATTTTTCCTTTTTGATTTTCTCTTCTTAAGTGCATGCGCACTCGCTCGCAAACTCGTAACCGTAACCGTCGTCATCAACAACAAATCCCACTTCCGGTTGTTGTTGAACCTTTCAATTTACAAGAGCCAATTCCCGACAAAACCATATCCGAAGGCTGATCGAACTATGGAGCATTACTCCGTGCACCAAACTGAGGTTACGGAAGGCATGTTTTTTACCCGAAATCAATGCCGATCATTTCGAGATCAAAACTAATTTGCTTCAATTGGTTCAAGCGAACCCGTTTCATGGTTTAGAAAATGAGAATCCTCATGCTCATATTAATAGTTTCAAAAGGATTACTTCGACCTTACGATTTAGGAATGTGCCTAATGATGTGATTAAGCTCATGATGTTTCCTTATTCGCTCGAGGGAGCCGCTAAAACTTGGTACGAGAAAGAACCCCCGAATTTAATTTTGACTTGGGATGATCTCGTTACCAAGTTCGTTAACCAATTTTTCCCCCCTTCAAAAACCACTCACCTTAAGAACAAAATTTCTTGTTTTTCACAAGAATTCGATGAATCTTTTAGTGAAGCGTGGGAACGTTTTAAGGGTATGCTTAGATCTTGCCCTCACCACGGATTTTCGGAGTTAACTCAAGTTGATACCTTTTATAATGGTTTAACCGAGAACGAACAAGACTCCTTAAATTCCGCGGCGGGTGGTAATTTGTTAAGTAAGACTACTAGGGAAGCTTTGAATATAATTGAAAATAAGTCAAAAGTGCGTTATTCGAGAAACAAAACAAATGCTTCTAAGGTTAATTCTAGGGAAAATGTTAGCAAAACGGATGAACGAATTGACAAACTTGCGGATCAACTTTCGACCTTAGTCGAGATTGTTTCTAAAAAGGTTGTTACTCCCGCACCGGTTAAGGCGGTTGAGGAAAATTGTGTTACTTGTGGTGGAGCTCATGCATGGTATAATTGTCCGGCTACCGATAATAACCAAAATGTTTGTGCAACCACGGGAACTTATAATCAACAAGCCCCACCGAATCGAGTTAGTAATCAAATGGCACCACCTGGATTTGCGCCGGTGCAAAATCAAGGTCAAAATAGGAATTATAACAATCAGGGTCAAGGGAATAATTTCAATCGAGGGAACAATTTTCAAAATCAAGTTTTCAAAAGTTTAAGATTTAATCATGCTTCGAATTTTCAAAACCAAGGTTTTCAAAATCAACCATTTCAAATGCCTAATAATCAAGTGAACGATTTTTCAAATGATTTTTCGAATTACAAGAAGTCTAATGAACAAACGATTAGGAATTTGCAATATCAAATCACTTCGATGAAAGGAGAGTTAAAGAACGAGATTCAAACTACCATCAAGAATCAACAAACCGCTTTGATGAGTCAAAATAATGCTTTTCAAAACACGTTGCAGAATAATCTTCAAACCATGTTAAATAGTTTCTTTCAAGCCCAACCCTCATCTTCGGGTACTCTTCCGAGTAATACAATTCCTAACCCGAAGGGCGAGATGAAAGCGATCACTACCCGAAGTGGTGTAGCTTACGAGGGACCCTCGAATCCAACTAAACCTTTTCCGAAAAAGGTAGTGGAACGAGAGACCGAGGAAATAACGGATGAGGAGAAAAATAATTTCCATGGAAGTACCGCACAAAAATCCCACCTCCGGTTGGTTCCCTAAAGCCCCCCGGGGGGGGAGGGGGGGCACCCCCACACAATTCCGGAACCCGAAATTCTGAAGACCTTTACAAAATCGACACCGAAAAAGCGGAACCCGAGATCCGAAGACTGTACCCAAAGCAAACATTCCTATCCTATCGAGAGAGACAATCAAAGAATCGAGAAAAGCTTCATACCAAAAAGATAAGGTTCTTCAAATGTTCAAGATTTGCTTTTTGATATAAGGTTTATGCGGATAGCTTTGTTTTTTTTAATGCCGAGATTTGCTCCTACGATTAGGGATTTGTTAATGAATAAAGAAAAGTTGCTCGAATTAGCAAAAATTCCATTGAACGAGAATTGCTCGGCAATGCTCCTTAAAAAGCTTCCCGAAAAGCTAGGAGATCCGGGTAAATTTCTTATTCCTTGTGAATTTCCGGGAATGGAGATATGCTACGCCTTAGGCCGATCTTGGTGCAAGCATAAATCTAATGCCCCTTTCGATTTGGAAAAACTTTCGTTACCAAACTTCACCGACCCGAAATGTCTTTAGATTAGCGGACCGATCATAACATACCCTAAGGTTTAGGCTAAGACGTCTACGTAAAGTGGAAAATTCTACTTTCCCGCCGATTTCGTAGTTGTCGATTTCGAAGCTGATCCTGAGTACATCTGATACTTTGAAAGGTCATTTTGAAAACCTTCCATACCTTAATAGGACGTTTATGAAGGAGAAATCACTCTCCGTGTTGATAATGAAGCCGTCACTTTCAATTTAGACCAAACCATGAAATACTCCTCTACGAATGACAAATCGGTAAACCGAATTGACATCATTGATGAAATTTGTGAGGAGTATGTTCCAGAATTATTAGGATTTCCTAGTGATGATTTTTCAAGTGGCAATCCCACTTCGACGTCTGAGCCGTTTACTTCCGAATTTACTTTGGAAGAAATCGATGCTTATCTTTATGACAAATCAAATCACTTATGGAAAGAATCATGATGATTGTGATCCGGAGGAAGATATTTATGTGCTTGAACAATTGTTAAATGATGACCCGTTTCAACTTCCTCCGATGGACCTTAAGCAAAGTGAAGTTACCGAGGCCAAATCTTCAATTGAAGAGCCTCCGGAATTAGAATTAAAAGACTTACCATCTCACTTAGAATATGCTTTCTTGGAAGAAAATGATAAGTTACCCGTCATCATAGCAAAAGGTTTAAAAAACGATCAAAAAGAAGCTCTCATTAATGTTCTTAAATCTCATAAACGTGCAATTGCTTGGAAAATAACCGTAATAAGGGTATCGACCCTCGTTTTTGTACTCATAAGATTTTGATGGAAGACGATTGTAAACCATCGGTGCAAAGTCAAAGACGGGTGAACCCAAAAATTCATGAAGTCATTAAGAAGGAGGTGATTAAACTTCTTGATGCCGGAATGATATACCCGATCTCCGACAGCCCGTGGGTTAGTCCAATCCATTGTGTCCCTAAAAAAGGAGGAATGACCGTCGTTGCAAATGAAGAAAATGAATTAATTCTGACACGTCTAGTTACCGGATGGAGAGTAGTAACGATTATAGGAAGCTTATACGAAGCGTCTGCGTAAGATTATTTTTCCTCTCCCGTTCATGGATCAAATGCTAGAACGTCTAGCCGGCAATGAATTCTATTGTTTCTTAGATGGTTTTTCAGGGTATTTTCAGATTCTAATTGATCCTCATGATCAAGAGAAAACAACTTTTATGTGCCCGTATGCTCTAGAATTTATTCTCTCTAGTGTTTCTCTCTCTAGAAACTAGCCAGATCCAAGAATCGACCCCGTGTTATGATAAAGGATATACTACAAAAAATACAATAGAGGTGTTTATGGACGATTTTTCCGTTTTCGGTGATAGTTTTGATTCATGCCTTTCTAATCTTGAACGAATGTTAAAAAGATGTGAAGACACAAATCTTGTCCTTAATTGGGAAAAATGTCATTTCATGTGTAAAGAAGGAATTGTTTTAGGTCATAAGATATCAAAGTCCAGAATTGAGGTCGACCGAGCAAAAATTGACGTAATTGCTAAACTCCCTTATCCGACTACCGTTAAAGGAGTTAGAAGTTTCTTAGGTCATGCGGGATTTTACCGTCGTTTCATTCAAGACTTTTCCAAAATTTCTAGACCAATAACTCACCTTCTTGAAAAAGATACACCTTTTGTATTTTCTCAAGAGTGTATCCATGCTTTCGAAACCCTTAAGAAGAAGCTTACCGAAGCTTCGATCTCAGTTGTCCCGGATTGGAACCTACCTTTCGAATTAATGTGTGATGCGAGCGATTTTGCGATTGGTGCGGTTCTTGGATAACGTAGGATGAAGCATTTTCAACCAATTCATTATGCTAGTAAGATGATGACCGAAGCTCAAATTCATTACACTACAACGGAGCAAGAAATGCTCGCCGTAGTGTATGCTTTTGAAAAGTTTTGGCCATATCTTGTCTTATCTAAAAGCATTGTTTATACCGACCACTCCGCTTTGAAATACCTCATGAACAAACAAGATGCCAAACCAAGATTGCTTCGATGGGTTTTACTTTTACAAGAATTCGATTTAACCATTCGTGACAAGAAAGGAAGTGAAAATCTAGCCGCCGATCATTTGTCAAGACTCGAGAATCCTCATAAAGATGTTTTGGAAAACAAAGACATTAACGAACATTTTCCTTTAGAAACTCTTGGAGTTATATCAAACGGAAGTACCCCATGGTTTTCCGATTTCGCAAACTACCATGCGGGGAACTTTATCATAAAAGGAATGTCAACTCAATAAAAGAGGAAATTTTTCAAAGACATAAAACATTATTTCTGGGATGATCCCTACCTCTTTCGTATATTTGCGGATCAAATCATTCGTAGGTGTGCACATGGACACGAAGCTCTTAAAATCCTCAAGGCTTGTCATGAAGGACCCACCGGAGGACATCATAGTGTCAATCTCACCGCTCGAAAAGTATTTGATGCTGGTTTCTTTTGGCCCACTATATATCAAGATGCTCATTCGATGATCAAATCTTGTGATACGTGCCAACGACAAGGCAAAATTTCTCAACGTGATGAAATGCCTCAAAACGCTATCCAAGTTTGTGAAATCTTCGATATATGGGGTATTGATTTTATGGGACCTTTTCCATCATCCAAAGGGAATAAGTATATCCTTGTAGCAGTCGACTATCTTTCGAAATGGGTTGAAGCAAAGGCGCTCCCCACAAACGATGCTCGTGTAGTTGTGAAATTTTTAAAGTCTCTTTTTGCCCGATTTGGAACACCGAGAGCTATAATTAGCGATCGTGGGACCCACTTTTGTAATGATCAATTTGCCAAAGTGATGTCTAAATATGGAGTCACACATCGTTTAGCTACCGCTTACCACCCTCAAACGAGTGGTCAAGTTAAGGTGTCAAATCGTGGTCTTAAACGTATTCTTGAAAGGACGGTAGGAGAAAACCGTGCCTCATGGTCTGACAAGCTAGACGATGCTTTATGGGCTTTTCGAACCGCTTTCAAAACACCAATCGGATGCACACCCTATAAGCTCGTTTATGGAAAGTCTTGTCATTTACCAGTCGAATTGGAACACAAAGCGTATTGGGCTCTTAAACACGTAAATTTCGATCTTAAAACCGCGGGTGATCATCGGAAGCTGCAACTAAATGAACTTAACGAGCTTCGAGATCAAGCTTATGAGAATTCATTGAATCTACAAGGAGAAGACGAAGAAACTTCACGACTCAAAGATCAAGAATCGAATCTTTAATATTGGTGATCAATTTTTACTTTTCAACTCCCGATTAAAGATTTTCTTCGGAAAGCTCAAGTCCCGATGGTCCGGTCCTTTCACTATTACCGATGAAGTTTTTCCTTATGGCACAGCCATTATCTCAACCCGATGGCCCGAATTTCAAAGTAAATGGTCACCGTATGAAACATTACTTCGGAGGGGACATACCACCCAAGGTAGTCCCGGATCTCTAATATCTCCCTAAGGACAACTAAATTCAGGGATCGAGTCGAGCTTGCGACTCGGTGAACAAAAACAAGCTGCTTCATGGGAGTTCACCCCATGCTTATCCATTTTCTTTCTATTTTCTTAAATAATGTGTTGTGATGTGTTGTGGCTATCCTCTTCCGATTTCTTGTTGTTTGTTGTTTGTTGTGATTTTTGCAGGATTGATCCAACAATTTTTGAAGCCTCTCGTGTCCGGTGTTATATCCCGTTTCACTCGAGCTTCCTATCCTTTGTTTGAAATTAGTTTGGGGAAATCCAATATCCTTTCATCTTATCGATTCACGTTTATCTTTGCATAATTCATAAACGGCTTAGATTTTCGTAGAACCCGACCTTAAACATTGAGACAATGGGGTTTTGTTTTAGTTAGGGAGGGAATCAAATCGATTTGATGTTACCTGCTTATTGTTTTGTTCTCACGTACCCGTTTTCCCATAAAAATAGCAAAATTTTTAAATTTTTAAGATCTTATTTGTAAAAGAAAAATGAAAAAAAAAATATTAGTAGTTGATAAAAAAAATAAGTGTTAAGACACGAATGTAGGTTTTCCATTGGTGAGAATAGAAAGTAATTTTTGACCCGATCGAACGTGTAGAGTTCTAGCTTTCTCCCTTAACAATTAATGAATGATAAGTTTGGCTAGTCTCATGTAGACGTTTAAAAACACTAGACTTGAAATCAATTTGTAATTGAAGACTTGGCTAGTCTCAAGTAGATTTTAAATATGCCGAGTTTGGATTTTATATAGGCTAAGTATTTCCGAATTTCTTTATTAGAGATTTTAAATTGCAAAGAATAAGAGATAAGTGTTGATTACGAATTAGGATGCTAAACAAGGTTTATTTATTTGGATAACTTTAAAGGCTTATAAAGCATAACTTGTGTTTTTCTTCCCGGAGTTCTTAAAATGATTAATTATACGTGTTCTCTTTAAATTTTACAAATTAGAGGTTTTACTCGTAAAGTCACTCAAACAATTTAGAGAAAAAGCTTTATTGATGATGAAGTCAACATCGTCTGTAAATAAGAATTTTAGTTCAAGTTTATACTTTGGTTTTCTAAAACGAAAATTTTCTATTAGCAAAAATAATGTGTTATTAGTAAGAATAAAATAAAATGTGTAGTTGGTGAATAAAAAGGATGCAAGTTATAAATCCTTAGTGTTAATAATTAATATACAAACTCCATCGCAATAAAGTACATGGGCATTTGTCGGTTCACTCCCGATGTGACATCGAAAGAAAGGATAGAGGTTGTATATTTAGGGTTGGTACCATAATAAGTACACGAGCTCTTGTCGGAGGCGTGGCCGATGTGTCGTCGAAAGAAAAGTGATACCGGTTCCTAGCCTAATAATGTAAATAATAATAATAATGTTGCAAGTTAGAAAATAAATAGTAAAAGTTTTCTTTTCTAAAACCAAGGTATTCTTTAAACTAAGGTTTGCAAGTCTACAAGGCTTTTTCATCGAAGTCACCATGCGTCTCGATTATTAATCTCCGGTTTTTTGTATTTTTTGGGTGGTGTTTTGAGTTTTGTGTTTGTGGGGTTGTGTTTTTTGTTTGTTTTGGGGGTGTCAAATCCTTAGCACTTACGATGACGTGGGATGCTAGAGAAAAAGTCATTCAATGGGCAAGTAAACCAACGGGTCTTAGCTAAGAGAGGTTTATGTTGCTTTGAGTTGTGATCTTACTAAGTTATTAACATATTAGCCAAAGGCCATGTGTAAAGCTTAGTCAGACATATCTTTTATAACATATCGTTCTTCGTTTAATTACTCGCTATTTGCTATCTAGTTTTTAAATAGTTTAATTAAATTTTAGTTTAGATCCAAAAACACAGAACCAAAAAAATATATTTGATATTCAAGCATCAAACAAAATGCTTTTGTAGATTTCAAATCCATCTCTCGTTGGGATACGACATCCGGGAGATAAACTATTACTTTTCCTAACGTAATTTTCATATCAAACGGGATACTCTCTATACTACTATTACTATTTGGTATTTTATATATTTTATTATATATATTTATATTGGATCACACCTAATCGTTGTAGTAGTAGTATAGGCAAGACTCGGGGGGTTGTTATCGTTCACTCGAAGAATAGGTTAGGAAGGCTTGATCATGGTCTAACAGAATTCTAAGGGTTGAAGGAAGATTCTTTTTGTATTTTTATGTTTTATGGAAAGCAAGTAAATCGTATAATTGGAGAGGTGGTTGGTTTTAGCTATTAAACTAAATATAATCTACGCTACTGGTGATAACAATATAATAAAATACTGTGTTTATTTAGTCATGTATTACTCCCTAGATTGCTTCTCCTAGTGTTGTTGCCCTGTCACCTGATAAGTCTAGAATACACATATCCATTTATGCTTAAAATAACCCAAATAAACCCAAAACAGACAAAAAATGGCAAAAATATGCTTGTATTTGTGTTTTGTGTGTGCAGGTACGGATATATCAAAAATCACATGAGGACCGTCAAAAGCAAGCAAGCATGGACACGAGAATCAGAAGAGGACAAAGCCGAAGCCAGAAAAATCAAGCCTTAGTCAAAATCAGCCAAGAAAAGTCAAAAATGGTCAAACTAAGTCAAACAAATCTTCAAAATGTTTCACTTTGGTCCCTCAACTCTCACAAAAGTCCAAAAATGTCCCCCTTCCCTTATTGGGCCCAGGAATCCTTAATGGGCCTTAAAAACCCAAATGGGCCTTGCCCGGATCCAAAAGCCCAAAACCATAAGCCCATTAACCAAACCTACACCCTTTTATGAAACCACAAGGGCCAATCTTGCAATTCTCTAAAGTTATTTATAACTAAGAAAATGGAAAAGAGAACACAAGAACCAATTGTGTAAAATCCCAAACCTATAACAGTTTTTAACTGTCAAAAAAAGGGCGCGAACCCTTTTACTGTTCACCCATCGTCCCCCTTTCACCCCTATGGTAAAACAAAGGGCAAATGAGAATTAAAGGGTGCGTTAGTCAATTCAAGGAAGCTCAAGTATAATGGCAGGGTCAAAGATGTCAAATCAATAGTCATTCATTAACTCTCAAGCCAAGAGGCCACGTCATCAATGGAAGAAGCACAATGGAATGCGGGTTTTTGTGCTAAAATACTCACAAAAGAAGCACAATGCATCCAAAAGAGAATGACACGCTGGCAATCCTCAGGTGTCCACAAATCAATCCAACGGCTCAAGACCAATACCTAATGATTAGAAGAAATGATTGGCTAAGATTTAAAGATTGGAGAGCAAGGCAAGAGGCTAGAAGCTTCTCTACAGGCTATAAATAGTCCTCACTCTTCACACACACACATCGAGTTATGGAGTTTTTTTACAAATAGTTTTTAATTTATTTGTAGCTTAAAATTTTAATTCCTAGCTTAATGTCGTTTTAATATTGTAATTTTCCTTTTAAAAGTATTGTAAGCAAGTTTTCTTTTAATGAAATTCAGTTTTACTTAATCTCTCCAAATTTCTTTTTCATAAGCCCTCTTAATAAGCCAAATTGTCTCAATAAGCTAATAAGCTCATTTAAAGCTCTTTCAGTCTATAAGCTGAAATATAGCTTATTTTAATACTGAATTACTCTTACCTAAACCATTAAAACAGTTAATTACCTTGATCATGGAATTCATTAGGATTAAGCTTTTTGAAGGGGATCTTAACTTGGAAGAGATCCCAAGGACTTATACCCTATCTTATTAATAAGCTAGGGAGCTTGTAGCTGCCATTATTGGTACCTTTTGTTTAGCTAAAGGTTCAAGTAAGTTTCCCTTTTCTTTTTTCTCTAATTTCAGTTTTAGCTTAAATGCTTATTATTGCTTATTTGCTTATTCTCTTTGCTTATTAATACTTATTTATGTTTAGTCTAGCCTGATAATCATAGTTGTTCATCTGTTTTTAATTCTCTTAGTTTAGATCTTTGTTTTACATATATTTGTCTTAAAAACCTTAAAAAGATCAAAAATAGTAGAAAATTAGTTTAAGTCTTAGATTAATGTTTAATCAGTAGTTAATTCATGTTATTTAGGGTTGTTATAAGCTAAATATAATCTAGTAGTTAGTGCTTAATAATTAGTTTTGCAATTTAAGATGAAAACCAATTCTGTCAAGTGGTAAAAGGGTGTTTGGCATAAGCTAGTTTGACCTCCTAAAGTCAAATATTTTTGTGCAAACCTTTTTTGCCAGCTTTGAATTTAGTTAAGAGCATTAGGAAAAGAGTTTTTATAAATTAGATTTGAAAATTTAAAGAATTTGAGCTTATATTAAGCTTGACAGCACCAGGGTACTTTTCTTAGAATTTCACTTGTGCAATTTTTGATCTAAGCCCTCCAAGGCTTAGATCTTGCTTGCATTTTGATTATACACTCTATTTGAGTGTGTCAAAGTATAGGATTTCCCTTAGGAAACCTGCACTCTTGTTATTGCACTTGTGCAAAGTGCACCAGTACTAACCAAAAGGTTAGTACTGCTGTCACAGTTTGTACTGCTACTTTTGGTTTAAATTTTAGTTAAGTAAGAATAGGATTTAGGATCTTAGATTCAAGTAATATTAAGTCTAGGTATAGCTTAATATAGAATAAGTCTTAGATTTTATTTTCTAGCTTATTCTTCTAGCTTATTTAGCTGTCAAAAGTCATTTAAAAACTTAAAAAGCCCAAAACAGTAGGTTAGATACTTAGTTCATTAAAATCTTAATTCTAGCTTAAGATAGTAGTTTTTATAGCTTAAATAGATAGATTATAAGTAGCTTAACTAGTTTTCAAAAGCTTATAGTCTAGTTTTGTCTTTTGAGCCAAATAGCTTATTTAGATTTTGTGCTAATTTGCTTATTTTCTGAGTTTGCTTAGTTCATGCTCAATTTAAGTTGCTTAAAAGTATTTCCAGCTTAATTTTCTTTTCCTACATAGATTAAGCATTTTGTAAGCTTCTTAGAACACTTTTCCTTTTTAGTTTTAAGCTTAAATTGAGCTTGTTACAAGCTTTTAAGTGAGAATAAGCCCAAAAGCCCACTCACTGTAACAGCTTATTGAGAAGCTCTTTTAGAGCTTATCTTTGAGTTTCAACCCAAGTAGCTTTTATTAAGTTTGTTCCCACCAGCTTCCTTTACAACTTTGCTCTTTCAAGTTTTTAGTGATAAACACTTTTTAAATTTGAGCTTATAATTGGACTTTAGTTATTATCGGGTTGGGCCTCAGGGACTGTTTGTGTAACTTTCAAACTTTATTTGTGTCTTAGTTAGTCCTTGCACGTTAGTTACTTTAGCTTAGTTAGTCCTTTTCCCTTTTGCACCATTAGTCCCTAAGTTAGTTATTAATTAGTTTTATTTAGTTTTAATTAATAATTAGGATTATGTTTTAATTAGTTTAATTAGTCTTAAAATAAAAAGTAAAAATTAGGGCTTTTATTTTTAGTAATTTTCTGCACTTTTTCTTTATTTAGAGTAAATTTTATAAAAATTTTAGTATTTGATTTTAATAGTTTTATTAATTTTTTTTTAGTTTCTAATTAGTTTAAAACTTTAAAAAATCATATCTTTAAATCTAAAAGGCCAAAAATAGTAATTCTCTTTTCCAAAATTTTCTTTTTACTTATTTTATTAGGGAAAAATTTAATCTCAATTATTTTTATTTTTTATGATTTAATTAGAGTAAATTAGATTTTAATTCATAATAAATTCAAAAATAATCAAAAAAATGTTTTTCTTTTTCCTAAAATTTTATTTTATCCTATATTAGGTTTAGAAATTTAGTTTGCGTTTTTAGGGGTTAATTTTAGTTTACTTGCTTAATTGTCGCATTTAATTCATTTTCCGGTATTTGTTAAGTGTTTTAATTGTTTTTAATTGCTTGTTTTAATTAGTAGTTATAGACAACCCAATCAATCTTTGAACCCATTCAAATCAATATCCAATATCAAGTGAGGTTTCAATTTCTCAAATCATTAGGAAAACGACTCGGGAAATCATACTTCCCGGTAAAGATACGTATATTAGATTATATATATATTTTTTAAAGAGTGAATTTTCCTTAGGGAATTTTCTTAATTGCTCTTGTTGAGATATTATATTATATAGTATATTTTTTTTTACGTATCAAATTTTTCGCGCCGTTGCCGGGGATTTGAGTTAACGAATCTCTCGTTTTGTGTTTGTTGATAAGATTTGAAGATCCTTTCGCCCTCGAAAGTTTCATTTTTGTTAAAATTTTCAAAAATCCAAAAAAATCATAAAATATAAAAAGTAAAAAAAAAAATTCTTTTCTTTCTAGTATAGCTATCATATAAAAAACAAAAAAAATCAAAAATATAAAAAATTGTCCTTTTAAAAAAGAAAATAAAATAAACAAAGTTGGTAAACGAACACCAACAAATAATATCTTCAATTGAGATATTATTACTAATAAGTTCCGGTGAACTTGTAAAAGTTCCCATTCGAACCAAAGATTTAACACTTGCCATTTGTGTCTCTACGAAGTACGACTCACCTTAGAAAGAAATTTTAAAGAGCTACCGTGAAGTAGTTGATTATTTGGTTTAAGTCTCTTTCGTGTAACCGTTAAAATTTGTAGTTGCTAAAAAATTAAAAATCCAAAAAAATTAGTGTAAAATTTTTCTTTTAATTTTAGATTTTTCCTTTTTAAGTGCATGCGCACTCGCTCGCAAACTCGTAACCGTAACCGTCGTCAACAACAACAAACCCTTCCGGTTGTTGTTGAACCTTGCATTTTACAAGAGCCAATTCCCGGACCAACCATAGTCGCGATGGCGGATCGAACTATGGAGGAATTACTCCGTGCACCCACCGAGGGTTACGGAGAGGCTATTGTTTTACCCGAAATCAATGCCGATCACTTTGAGATCAAAACTAATTTGCTTCAATTGGTTCAAGCGAACCCGTTTCATGGTTTAGAAAATGAGAATCCTCATGCTCATATTAATAGTTTCAAAAGGATCACTTCGACCTTACGTTTTAGGAATGTGCCTAATGATGTGATTAAGCTCATGATGTTTCCTTATTCGCTCGAGGGAGCCGCTAAAACTTGGTACGAGAAAGAACCCCCGAATTCAATTTTGACTTGGGATGATCTCGTTACCAAGTTCGTTAACCAATTTTTCCCCCCTTCAAAAACCACTCACCTTAAGAACAAAATTTCTCGTTTTTCACAAGAATTCGATGAATCTTTTAGTGAAGCGTGGGAACGTTTTAAGGGTATGCTTAGATCTTGCCCTCACCACGGATTTTCGGAGTTAACTCAAGTTGATACCTTTTATAATGGTTTAACCGAGAACGAACAAGACTCCTTAAATTCCGCGGCGGGTGGTAATTTGTTAAGTAAGACTACTAGGGAAGCTTTGAATATAATTGAAAATAAGTCAAAAGTGCGTTATTCGAGAAACAAAACAAATGCTTCTAAGGTTAATTCTAGGGAAAATGTTAGCAAAACGGATGAACGAATTGACAAACTTGCGGATCAACTTTTGACCTTAGTCGAGATTGTTTCTAAAAAGGTTGTAACTCCTGCACCGGTTAAGGCGGTTGAGGAAAATTGTGTTACTTGTGGTGGAGCTCATGCATGGTATAATTGTCCGGCTACCGACAATAACCAAAATGTTTGTGCAACTACGGGTACTTATAATCAACAAGCCCCACCGAATTAAGTTAGTAATCAAATGGCACCACCTGGATTTGCGCCAGTGCAAAATCAAGGTCAAAGTAGGAATTATAACAATCAGGGTCAAGGGAATAATTTCAATCGAGGGAACAATTTTCAAAATCAAGGTTTTCAAAGTCAAGTTAATCATGCTTCGAATTTTCAAAACCAAGGTTTTCAAAATCAACCGTTTCAAATGCCTAATAATCAAGTGAACGATTTTTCAAATGATTTTTCAAATTACAAGAAATCTAATGATCAAACGATTAGGAATTTGCAATACCAAATCACTTTGATAAAATGAGAGTTAAAGAATGAGATTCAAACTAACATTAAGAATCAACAAACCGCTTTGATGAGTCAAAATAATGCTTTTCAAAACACGTTGCAGAATAATCTTCAAACCATGTTAAATAGTTTCTTTCAAGCCCAACCCTCATCTTCGGGTACTCTTCCGAGTAATACAATTCCTAACCCGAAGGGCGAGATGAAAGCGATCACTACCCGAAGTGGTGTAGCTTACGAGGGACCCTCGAATCCAACTAAACCTTCCCCGAAAAAGGTAGTGGAACGAGAGACCGAGGAAATAACGGATGAGGAGCAAAATAATTTCCAAGGAAGTACCGCTCAAATCCCACCTCCGGTTATCCCTAAACCAATTCTGGAACCCGAGATTCCGAAGACTTTACCAAAATCAACTCCGATACCGGAACCCGAGATTTCGAAGACGGTACCTAAAGCAAACATTCCTTACCCTTCAAGACGAGACAATCAAAAGAATCGAGAAAAAGCTTCATACCAAAAAGAAAAGATTTTTCAAATGTTTCAAGATTTGCGTTTTGATATAAGTTTTGCAGATGCTTTGTTTTTAATGCCGAGATTTGCTCCTACGATTAGGGATTTGTTAATGAATAAAGAAAAGTTGCTCGAATTAGCGAAAATTCCATTGAACGAGAATTGCTCGGCAATGCTCCTTAAAAAGCTTCCCGAAAAGCTAGGAGATCCGGGTAAATTCCTTATTCCTTGTGAATTCCCGGGAATGGAGATATGCTACGCCTTGGCCGATCTTGGTGCAAGCATAAATCTAATGCCCCTTTCGATTTGGAAAAAACTTTCGTTACCCGAACTTTCACCAACTCGAATGTCTTTAGAGTTAGCGGACCGATCCATAACTTACCCTAAGGGTTTAGCCGAGGACGTCTACGTTAAAGTTGGAAAATTCTACTTTCCCGCCGATTTTGTAGTTGTCAATTTTGAAGCTGATCCTCTAGTACCTCTTATACTTGGAAGGTCATTTTTGAAAACCGGTCGTACCTTAATTGACGTTTATGAAGGAGAAATCACTCTCCGTGTTGATAACGAAGCCGTCACTTTCAATTTAGACCAAACCATGAAATACTCCTCTACGAATGACAAATCGGTAAACCGAATTGACATCATTGATGAGATTTGTGAGGAGTATGTTCCGGAATTATTAGGATTTCCTAGTGATGATTTTTCAAGTGGCAATCCCACTTCGACGTCTGAGCCGTTTACTTCCGAATTTACTTTGGAAGAAATCGATGCTTATCTTTATGACAAATCATTCTCTTTGGAAAGTGATCATGATGATTGTGATCCGGAGGAAGATATTTATGTGCTTGAAACATTTGTTAAATGATGAACCCGTTTATCAAAGACTTCATACCGATGGACCTAAAGCAAAGTGAAGTTACCGAGGCCAAATCTTCAATTTGAAGAGCCTCCGGATTAAATTAAAAGACATACCATCTCAACTTAGAATCATGCATTCTTGGAAGAAAAAGAGAAGTTACCCGTCATCAATAATAGCAAAAGGTTTTAAAAAAAACGAGAGAAAAAAGAAGTCACCCTCATTAATACTGCTCAAATCTCAATAAACGATGCCATTGCTTGGAAAATAACCGATAAACAAGGGTATGAACCCGTATGTTTTTGTACTCATAAAGATTTTGATGTAGACTATTGTAAACCATCGTGCAAAGTTAAAGACAGGTGAACCCGAGAAATCATGAAGTCATTAAGAAGAGGAGGTGATTAAAACTTTTGATGCCGTAATGAAATACCCGATCGTCCTGACAGCCTGTGGGGTTAGTAGCCAATCCATTTTGATTGCTAAAAAAGGGAGGAATAGACCGTCGTTGGCAAATGAAGGAGAATGAAATTTAATTCCGACACGTCCTAGTTTATACCTAGGATGGAGAGTATGTATCAATTATAGGAAGCTTAACGAAGCGACTCGTAAAGATCATTTTCCTCTCCCATCATGGATGCAAATGCAACCAGAAAGACCTAGCCTTCAAATGAATTCTATTGTATCATAGTGGTTTATCCCAGGTATTTTCAGATTCCAATTGATCCTCATGATCAAGAAAAAACGACTTTTACGTGCCCGTATGGTACTTTTGCTTATCGTCGTATGTCCATTTGGGATTTGTAATGGCACCTTGGAACCTTCAATGTTGATATATTGGCGATTTTTCACGATATGATAGAGAAGACTATGGAGGTGTTTATGGATGATTTTTCCGTTTTTGGTGATAGTTTTGATTCATGTCTTTCTAATCTTGAACAAATGTTAAAAAGATGTGAAGATACAAATCTTGTCCTTAATTGGGAAAAATGTCATTTCATGTGTAAAGAAGGTATTGTTTTAGGTCATAAGATATCAAAGTCCGGAATTGAGGTCGACCGAGCAAAAGTCGATGTGATTGCTAAACTCCCTCATCCGACTACCGTTAAAGGAGTTAGAAGTTTTTTAGGTCATGCGGGATTTTACCGTCGTTTCATTCAAGACTTTTCAAAGATTTCTAGACCAATAACTCATCTCCCTCGAAAAGACACACCAATTTGTATTTTTCTCAATGAATGGTATCAATGCTTTCGAAACCCTTAAAAAGAGCTTACCGAAGCTCCGATCCTAAGTTGTACCCCATTGGAACCTACCTTTTGTAAATATTGTGTATGCAAGCGATTCATGCGATTGGTGCGGTTTCTTGTAAAACGTTAGACGAAGCATTTTCAAAACCGATTCATTATTCCTAGTAATAACGATGACTGAAAGCTTCAATTCATTACACTACAACGGAGAAGGAAATGCTCGCCATAGTGTATGCTTTTGAAAAGTTTCAGCCATATCTTGTCTTATCTAAAAGGCATTGTTTAAACCAGACCACAATCTGTCTTTGAAAATAGCCACGATGAACAAACAAGATGCCAAGCCAAGGTTGCTTCGATGGGTGTTACTCTTACAAGAATTCGATATTACCATTCTCGACAAGATAAGGAAAGTGAAAATCTACCGCCGATCATGTTGTCCAAGACTCGAGAATTCCTCAACAAAGACGTTTTGAAAACAAAGAAATTAAAACGAACACTTTTCCTTTAAGAAACCTCTTGATTTATATCAACCGGAAGTACCCTACGTTGCCGATTTTGGGCAAATTACCAATGCGGGAATTTAATCATAAAGGAATGACCAACCAACAGAATGAGGAAAATTTTTCAAAGATAGTAAAACATGATTTCTCTGGGGTGATCCCTACCTTATTCGTATTTGTTCGGATCCAAATCATTCTAAGGTGTGTATCTGGACACGAACTCTTGAAATCCTCAAAGCATGTCCATGAAGGACCCACCGTGGGCCATCATAGTTCCCATCCAATCACACCGCTCGAAACAGTATTTATGCCGTTATCTTTTGGACTACTATATATGAGATGCTCATTCGATTATCAAATCTTGTGATAACTGCCAACGACAAGGTAAAAAAAAAATCAATAATTTCTCATCGTGGATGAAATGCCACAAAACGCTATCCAAGTTTGTGAAATCTTTGACAAAATGGGGTATCAATTTTATGGACCCATTTCCCGACATCCGAAGGGAATAATATATCCATGTGTAGCAGTCGACAATCTATCAAAATGGGTTGAAGCGAATCGCTCCCCACTAACGATGCTCGTGTAGTTTGATGAAATTTTTTAAAAATCTCTTTTTGGCCCGATTGGAACACCGAGCTATAATAAGCGATCGTGGGACCCATTTTTAGTAATGATCCAATTTGCAAAAGAGAATTTCAAAATATGAAGTCACACATCGTTTAGCTACCGCTTACCATCCTCAAACAAGTGGTCAAGTGGAGGTGTCAAATCGTGGTCTTAAGCGTATTCTTAAAAGAATGGTAGGAGAAAACCATGCCTCCTGGTCTGACAAGCTAGACGATGCTTTATGGGCATTCCGAACCGCTTTCAAAACACCGATCGGATGCACATCCTATCAGCTTCGTTTATATGATAAGGATTGGTCCTTTACCAGTCAGAGCTAGAACACAAAGCGTATTGGGCTCTTAAGCACGTAAATTTTGACATCAAAACCGCGGGTGATCATCGGAAGTTACAGCTAAATGAACTTAACGAGCTTCGAGATCAAGCTTATGAGAATTCATTAATCTACAAGGAGAAGACGAAGAAGCTTCATGACTCAAATATCAAGAATAGAATCTTCAATGTTGGTGATCAAGTTTTACTCTTCAACACCGTCCGGAAAAAAAAAACTCCCGGTTAAAGATATTCTTCGAAAAGCTTAAAACTCATTGGTCAGGACCTTTTACTATCGCTCAAGTTTTCCCATACGGAACTGTAGAATTATCTCAACCTGATGGCCCAAATTTCAAAGTTAATGGTCACCGTGTGAAACATTACTTCGGAGGGGACATACCACCCAAGGTAGTCCCGGATCTCCATACTCTCCCTAAGGACAACTAAATTCAGGGATCGAGTCGAGCTTGTGACTCGGTGACAAAAAACAAGCCGCTTCGTGGGAGTTCACCCCATGCTTATCCTTTCTATTTTCTCTCTATTTTCTTATCTTATGTGTTGTGTTGGATCTTCAAAAGGAATTCCCAAGAATACAAGGCTCCAAGACTCAAGACGTCACAAGAAGGATCCTCAATTGAATGACCACCCCTTAGGGGGAGATTGTTAGCCGTGTATTTATTAAAGTGATGGTCATTAAATATTCCCGAGCCTTGTATAAGTAAAACGTAGTTTACGGGAATTTAGTTAAGCTAGTTGGGCCTAGTTGTCGGGCTCAAGCCCATTTGTTCTATGAACCGGCCCAACACAAAGCCTACAAGAATAGTCCATCCTTGTAGCTATTTAAAGCCCTCTCCAAGTGTGGAGAGGGTGTTGCTTCTCATTTTTCTTTTGTGAATCAAGTAACCATTTTTCTTTGTTTTTACTTTCTCTCTCTAAAATCTATTTTTCTTATTTTTGTGTTTGAGGTGATGAAATGATATCCTAACAAGTGGTATCAAGAGCCAAGGTTGGGTTTAAGTGATTTGTTTGTGGTAACTCATTAGAGATTATTGTTTCGGCTTATTTTATTTTGTTCTCTTTTCTATTCGAATTTTTTTCCCATTATATCTTTCATTAAAATTTTTTTGTATCATTCGTCGGGTTTGTGGTTCTTGTGGCTGTTGTGCAAAACGCAAGGACGGAAAGAAGCAAAGAATCGAGCAACGCACTTATTTGGTTCGAACGAGTTCTGGGTGTCTCAACCGAACGAGTGCATTTTTGTTTGGATCGAACGAGTAACCTTACTTTGAGGACCGAACGAGTACATTTTTGTTTGGATCGAACGAGTATCCTTCCTTTGAGGATCGAACGAGTACATTTTTGTTTGGATCGAACGAGTATCCTTCCTTTGAGGATCGAACGAGTGCATTTCTGTTTGGATCGAACTAGCGTCGATCGAACAAGCCACCATCGAACTAGCGTCGATCGAACAAGCCACCATCGAACTAGCGTCGATCGAACGAGCGAAGGACCGAACTAGCGTGGATCGAACTAGCGTCGATCGAACGAGCGAAGGTTCGAACTAGCGTTGATCGAACGAGAGCAAAATTTTTGGACCGAACGAAATTTTTTTGTGAGAAGAAAAGGGTTTCAGTAAATCAGCCATAACTTTTGATCCGTAAGTCCGTTTAAGGCCCGTGACCTCTCAAATCGAAGAGAAAAACGTGACGGATCACGCTGTAACCAACCCTTGGTAGGTTAAGGATTTTTCGAAGCCCAAAAACATCGTTTTCTATGATTTATTGACACTTTTCAGTATTTTTGGAATTTTCACTGCTGATTCCGAATCAAATCATTCACGGTTATCTAGTGATCTTGTAAAATCCCGTTAATTCATTATCGGTTTTGATCATAGACGAGTAAAATCCCGTGAACGTTATTTGATTCAAATCCACAACAATAACAAATCACTTTACCCACTAAAGATCCTTGTTTATCATTTCACATCACTTTTTGCAATGTCGACTCAACAAGACATTTATGCAGCCGGTTCTGAAAACCGCCCTCCTATGCTTAACAAAGAGAACTATGTTCCATGGTCATCTTATGGAAATAACGAAAGTCGAAATATTCTAAGTTTACTTGTTAAAAAAAAGTTTTGAAAAATGGGAAAATGGGGTGTTTTATAACTTGTGATTTCTTAACTCTCTCCACAAAAGTCTTTGCTACTTTTTAAAGATTTAGTTTGGGGAAGTTTTGAGGTATTGGTTTTAGAGGTTTAATATTAGCGTGAGAACGTACAATCAATTAAGTTTGGGGAATTTTGATATGTGAGAAATCACATATCCTTTCTATTATCAAAAATTGTCTCTAAAAAGTTAAATTTTGCATAAAAGCTTGTTATTGTTGTTTTGTCTTTGTGATTGTGTAGGTACGATATTACAAATAACACAAGAAAACGGTCAAAAACTGAACAAACACGGACTCGAGAAGGAAAGAGTGCACAAGAGCGGAAGATTGCTATCAATGGTCAATAAGTCAATCCTTGGTCAAACCATAAAAATACAAAATCTCAAAAATACCCAAAATGCCAAAATGTTAAACCTAATTTCACAAAAGTCCCTAAGCCCTAACACGTATCTTTTATAATATAAAGGCGATAACGGTCATTATCCCTTATAACTTACCTTATAACAGCCCAACCTCACGGCCCATATCCATTTCTTTTTAAAAAATCCAGGTCAACGACCAATCCCCTCAGTCGAACACTTCCTTAAACATATAAGTAAAAAAAAGTGGAAAATATCGTTTTACTGTTCATCGTTGTTAGGAATTTTGTAATAAATAGTTACTACTAGTAGGTATGTAGTTCCTACTGGTAGAGTAAAAGTTCTGCTAGTAGGGTATGTAGTTCTCCTTACTGGTAAGGATAAGCGTTTTAGATAGTTTGTCGCAGACAAAGTTATTCCTGTGGGTAGTACAAATTATTAGTCCTGAGATAGTATATGCTTACTCGGGTTGATTGTAACAGGTAGTTAGTGATAGGGATATGCATGAGATATTTCCTAGGAAGTGATTACACTTATCACTTTAGCTTTTAGCGAGTCTTAAGGAAACAAGTAGTTAGGGTTTCATGTGTATTTAAGAAACCTACGGCCTTGGATAAAAAGAACGGATTGAATCAATCAGAAAAACACGTTTATTATCAATAGAAAAGATCCATAGAGGATCATTGTTTTAGTAATTCTTTAACTTGTTGTTTATATCGCGTAAAACAATAGTTTCATTTGTTTGAGTCTTCTTTGGAGTTGCTTGTGATTACATAAGTGCTCTACAAACCACAACGGCGTAAAGATCTATCTAGGGTGGACCTAACAAGTGGTATTAGAGCCTGGAGAGAGCCTTGTTAAAGAAAATTACTATTCGTACTTATAAAACTTCACATTGACTCACAAAATCCATCACAAACATTCCATATGCATCACATCAGTTTCTACATTAAACTTTCCCTTCATACAACTGAACCTGTGTTTCAGAGTGACCTTGAACCGTTTTTGAGTCTCCAATCACTCTCAAAACCTCACAAACCACCCAGTCTTAAACAACTCCAACATATATAACATAAACTACTGTCTCAAACAATAATACCAAATTTCCTTACTTAAAGAAGGAAGAATATGAAGACGTGGGCTCATGAAGATGGAGTATATGGATCATGACAGTGATCACAACTTGTGGAACATTGTTCTAAATGGAAATAGCAGGAAAAAGACAAGAAGATATCCAAAAGGAAATATTATGATTCTTCCACCTGTTTCTGTTAAAGAACAAATTGCTGTTCAAAGAGAGACAAAAGCAAAGAACCTTTATTGCTTCTGTCTCTTCTGAGGTCATATGGCTGATTTTCACCATCTAGATGATGCAAGGGATATCCTGATTAGTGTCAAAGCAAGATCATGGAGGTATGATGGTCTAGAAAATGAGGGAAGTCAATGCATTAAAGCAGGGAGTTTTCAGAATTTAGTTAATCTGAATTAGAGGGTTTGTATAAGGGCTATGACAGTTTTAAGAAGATATTTAGTCAAACTCAATCAGTATGCAAGCTAAGCCAGACAATGGAAGATTGTAAATAGTTTTCAGAGCGTTTCCTTCTTGGTCACAGGTGCCATCACTTCTTAAAACAAGGGTGGTCTTGATTATCTAGCTTGGATGATCTTTACAAACAAGATTTGGAATCTTGAAATTGATGTGATGGGTGATAAGTTATGATTCAAGAGGTACTTCTGCTCCTACCCATTCAGCCTTTATTAGTGCTGCTAGCACTAATTCAAAGATGTCATATCCTGAACAATCACATTCAACCACTTTTACTTCTGCTTCATCAAGTCCTGCTGCTTCTAGCAATGTGATTGAAAATGTTCTCCATTCCTTTGTTGCTGAAAGTGATCCACAACAGCAGATCACTTATGAAGATTTTGATCAGATTGGGAAATTGGATTTGGAGGAATAGACATCAAATGGAAACTATGGCAATGCCTCTGTTAGGTTTAAACAGCATTTGAAAGAAAGCTGGGAGAAAGAATGAAGTTTAATAACAAGATGCTGCAAGGTTTGACAGAAGAAGGTCAATGTATAATCTCAGAGTTGGGGTCACTGTGCTGGGATGTACAGGGAAACAATTAGATTCTAAAGCAAGGTTACTATTCATTCAAACTTAAGGAGCTGGATAAGTCAAAGAACCAAAGGCTTGTTGTCTGTTGATTCAATGTTAAACTGGTCAGATCATGAAGGTGAAGATGTGGAAAATGGTGTTGCTCAAGTATATGGGATGATTGCTGGAGCTGAGGAGGATGCTGCTGGCAGTGCTACTGGTGATGCTACTGGTGATGTTGCTGATGATGTTTCTAATGCTGCTGCTGAATTTGCCCTCATGGGTATCTCTTATCAGGTACATACTTGTCCTTTTGGTTGTGAACATCTATATGCTGAACTTAAAAAGGAATTTGACAATGTAGAAGTTCAATACAAAGAGTGTTATATCCAGGTTCAAGCATATAAAAGTACATTACAAACTTTAGAATAACAGAAGGGATGGTATCAAAGTAATCAGCTAGCATTAGAAGAAAGGATTATAATATTAACTACTAATTTAGAAAACACAACAAACCATGTAAAATATAATGAGAAATGATATGAACGGCTAAACCTTGAAAAAACTGAATGATAAGGTTAAACTTGTGGAGTCTAAGCAAGGTTTTGACAAATGGTTGGAATCTTTCCAAAACCTGGACAAACTGATTCCTTAAGCTCCATGTCCTCTAGATCCAAATTTGGTTTAGGATTTGAGAGGAAACTTTGGATAAGATGAGGTGTTTGATCCTCTGCCCTAGATCTTTGACTCCAACTATGAGGATGTTGAAGAGAACCTCTCTATGACAGGTTTGTCAAAAGCTGTTTGGGAATGCATGTTGTCCTCCTCCATATAACAGGAAACATTTCATGCCTCCTTCCAACATCTTGACCTTGATGATAAACTGGTTACCTTGGTTCAAAGTCCATTATTATTTTTGAAACTAAATCTGTATATAATGACTTTGTCTCTTGTGGATAACAGTGACAAAGTCCTCAGACTCAGAGACCACTGGCTTTGCATATGTGTTTCAAGTGTCTAAGTCCTCAAAGCTCCAAGACCAATGAACCCTTAGCCTCTGCCCCTAGTTCAGTTGATTCTAGTTTTTATTTTAAGGAGAATGTAAAACCTCCTAGGAATTTGTGTAATAAGAGTGGAATAAACAGTAGGAGTCTTTGTAAAAGAAAGTCTTTTGGTTCTAAGACATGTTTTGTTTTGTGGTAGTAAATTTCATATGATTAAAGGATTGTGATTTTTATGAGAACACAGTTGAAATCGCAAAATCAACCTATGTGGAATAATGTTGCAAATATTCCATCTTTGTTTTTTTTATTTTTTTTTTTTATACACAGGCAGATCTGTTCCTGCTGGTAGTAGGAATAGCCCCTGCATCGGTTCCTCCTGGTAGTAGGAATAGACAACATCTGTTCCTGCTGGTTAGTAGGAATAGACCAAATCTGTTCTGTTGGTAGACCATTATCTGCTAGCATTAGGAAAATGTAGGTCTGGTCATGGTCCGAGCAGCTCATGATTTTCCAATCAGGCAGAATATGGTACTACCAACAGGAACAGATGTTGGTCTATTACTACTACCAGAAGCGAACAGATGGTGTTATTCCTACTACCAGGTAGGAACTGATGCTGGTTTTTCCTAATAACAGCAGGAACAGAGGCTGCTGTTGTACAACATGAGGGAATATTTGCAACATCTATTCCATATATGGTTTTATATGCAATCCAACTGTTTCTCATAAAATATCACAATCTTTATCAAATGAAATTTACCTTACCAAAACAAAACATGTCTATAGGAACCAAAAGACTTCTTGTACAAAGACTTCCTACTGTTTATCCACTATTATTTACAAAAATTCCTAGGAGGTCTTTTACTTTCTCCTTAAAATCTAAAAAATAGAGTTCAACTCGAACTAGGGGCAGAGGCTAAGTGTTCATTGGTCTTGGAGCTTGAGGACTTGACACTTGAAACACAGGATGCAAAGCCAGTGGTCTCTGAGTCTGAGGACTTGTCACTGTTATCACAAGAGACAAAGTCATTAGATACAGAGTTAGTTTCAAAATAATTATTATTTGGACTTTTGAACATAGCGTAACCAGTGTATCATCAAGGTCAAGATGGTTGGAAGGATTGGCTATGGAATGTTCCTGGTTATAGGAGGAGAACATACATTGATTTCCAACAGCTTGACAATCCCTGTCATAGAGAGGTTTCTCTGGCAAAACATCTAAGGTGCTGGTGCTCAATAGTTGCTTAGGGGCAGAGGGAACCAACACTCAACTGATCCAAAAGTTTCTCCAAATCACTAACACAATATTGATTCTACGAGGCCATGGGAAGATTATGGATCAAGTTGGTCAGGTTTTTGAAGAGTCCTTCATTCTGTCAAACCTTGTCTTAGACTCCTCAAGTTTAACCTTATCATTCAGTTTTTCAAGTTTAGCCTGTTCATTCAGTTTCTCAGTATATTTTAACATGTTTGTTGTGTTTTCTAATATATGTAGTGAATATTCTAATTTCTTCTCTTCTAATGCTAGCTGATTACTTTGATACCATCCCTTCTGTTGTTGTAAGGTGTGTAATGAACTTTTATATGCTTGAACTGGAATTATAACACTCTTTGTATTGACTTCTACATTGTCACATATTTCCATTTTAAGTTCAAATTATAGATGTTCACAACCAAAAGGACAAGTATGTACCTGAGAAGAGATACCCATGAGGGCAAATTCAGCAGCAGCATTAGAAACATCATTAGCAACATCACCAGTAGCATCACCAGTAGCACTACCAGAATCATCATCCTCAAGCTACAGCAATTCATTTCCATATACTTGAGCAAACATCATTTTCATATTTCACCTTCATGATATGACCAGTTTTAACATTGAATCAACAGACAACAGGCCTTTGGTTCTTTTGGATTATCAAGCTCCTTTAAGTTTGAATGAGAGTACCTTGCTTTAAGGTAAATCTAATTGTTTCCCTAGTACATTTTCCCTAGCAACAGTGACCCAACTTGGCATTCTATAGCATTTGACCTTCTTCTTGTAAACCTTGAGCATCCTTGTTTATTAAACTTCATCTTTCTCCACTGCTTCTTTTCAATATCTTGTTAATCTAACAGAGAGCATTGCATTTGCCATTTGGATGTTAATTCCTCCAAATCCAATTTCCCATCTGTTCAAAAATCTTCATAAGTGATCTGCTGTTATGATCACTTTTCAGCAAACAAGAAATGGAGAACAATTTTCAATCACATTGCTAGACAGCAGCAGGACTTGATGAAGCAGAAGTAAAAGTGGTTGAATTATGATTGTTCAGGATATGACATCTTGGAATTTAGTGCTCAGCCAGTACTAATAATGGCTGAATGGGTTAGGTAGCAGAAGTACATATGCTTGAATATTAACTGAGTCACCCTTCACATCAATTTCAAGAGTCCTAAGCTTGTTGTAAAGATCATCAAAGCTTAGATAATCTAGACCACCCTTTGTTTTATAGAGTGGGGCCACCTGTGACCGAGAAGGTGGAAAGTGCTCTAGAGAAATTTCATGGTTACAATCTTCATTGTCTGGCTTAGCTTGCATCTGATTGAGTTGATAAATATCTTCTGAAAACTGTCATAGCCCTTATCACAAACCCTTAATTCAGATACACTAAATTCTGAAAACTCTGCTTTTGCATTGACTTCCTCAGTGTTTTCTTAGACTCATCATACCTCCAAATCTTGCCTTTGACAGATCTAATCAGATATCCCTGCATCATCTAGATGGTGAAATTCTAGCCATTTATCCTCAGGAAGATGACTGAAGCACTTTGAGTTCTTGCGTTTGTCTCTCTGGTTGAACAGCAATTTGTCTTTAACAGAAACAGGTGGAAGAATCATAATATTTCCTTTTGGATTTATTCTTGTCATTTTCATGCTATTTCCATTTTGACAATGTTCATAGTTGTGATCACTGCTTCAATGATCCAATACTCCATCTTCATGGCCCACGTCTCTTATTCTTCCCTTCTTTAAGTAAGGAAAACATTTTGGTATATTATTGTTGAGACAAGTTGTTGTGTGATATTGTTGGAGTGTAAGGACTGGGTGGTTTTGTGAGGTTTGAGATGATGTTTTGAGGAGGACTCAAAAACTTGGTTCAGGAGGTTGGACGTGAGAACACACGGTTCAGTTGTTGATGGAAAGTGAATGTTGTTACTGATGGTGATTGGCATAGGGTATGTTTTGGTGATGGATTTTGTGAAGTCATTGTGAAGTTTTTGATAATGTAAAGAATAGTAAAGTTTCTTTAACTGAGGCTCTTCCAGGCTTCTAATACACTTGTAGGTCCTGCCCTAGATAGCTCTTTACGCCCGTTGAGGTTTTGTAGAGCAATTATGGTAATCAAAGCCAACTCGAGAAAAGAGACTCTATCAAATGAAAATATTGTTTACGCGGTATATATAACTAAACATAGTTAAAGAATTACTAAAAACAATGATCCTCTATGGATCTTTTCTATTGATAATAAACGTGTTTTTCTGATTGATTCAATCCGTTCTTTTTATCCAAGGCCATAGGTTTCTTAAATACACATGAAACCCTAACTACTTGTTTCCTTAAGGACTCGCTAAAGCTAAGTGATTAAGTGTTTATCATTCCTAGGATATCTCATGCATATCCCTATCACTAACTAACTTTACTATCAACCCGGAGTAAGCATAATACTACCAGGACTAATATTGTACTACCAGCAGGAATAACTTTTGTTCTGCCAGCACTAACTATAAAATTATCCTTACCAGTAGGAACTACATACTTACATGCTGGGGAATTTTTACATCTTCAGTAGGAACTACATACCTACTAGTAGAACTTTTTTTACAAAATTCCTAAAACGATGATCAGTAACATGAGATTCACGCTTTTTTTTTACTTATACGTTTAAGGAAGTGTTTGACTGAGGGGGATTGGGTCGTTGACCTGGGTTTTTTTATAAAAAGAAATGGGATTGGGCCGGGGTAGAGGTTGCGGGACTATTGGGCTTGGTTATAAGGGTTAAGTTATAAAGGGATAATGACCGTTATCCCTTATATTATAAAGAGATAACGGTGTTAGGGCTTAGGGACTTTTGGTGAAATTAGGTTTAACATTTAGGGCATTTTGGGTATTTTGAGGATTTTGTCTTTTTATGGTTGACCAAGGATTGACTTTATTGACCATTGATAGCAATCTTCCGGCTCTTGTGCACTCTTTTCCGTTCTCGTGTCCGTGTTTTTCGGTTTTTGACCGGTTTTTCTTGTGTTATTGGTAATATCAGTACCTTACAACAATCACAAAGACAAAACAAGCGAATATACAAGCATTTTATGCTAATTTTTATCTTTGTAGAGAACATTTTTGATTATAGAAAGGGGGGGGGTATATGTGATTTCTCACCTATCAAAATTCCCCGAACTAGGTGATTGTCGTGTCCTCACGGACATTATTATATGTCTAATATCCAAATACACTCAAATTCCCAAAACTAATCTTTTATAAAAGTAGCAAAGACTTTTGTGAGAAGTTAAGGCAAATCACAAGTTTATAAAACACCACCAATTTTCCCATTTTTCAAAAACTTTTTTTAACAAGTAAATTTAGAAGTATTCGCTTTCGTTATTTCCATAATCGTTAGGGTCATTGTAACAAGATGCATTTCGATCCGAGAATGCCCCAAAAAAGATAAATTCATCATCCCCGACTTTTCACTCGCTCCAAACCAAGCTTAAAACAAAATCACCGTTAAATATCAGTTAAGATGCTAACACTACTCATATTTGCAACTTGTGAACTTTTCACTCCCGACAATTACTATATCTTAAGTGATTGTGCTATTTTGAATTTCAACCATGGATCAACGTTTTGTAAAATACTATGCTTCACGTTCCACCCAAGAATAATAAGTTTGAAGGCGAGATCATCCCATGTAGCAGCACTTTCGTCTCGGCACATCCAACCTGCGGCTAATGTCGTGACCAGGGCTTTGGACACCCACTAGAGATAGTTTCGGGACTCACGGGACCTAAGGTTTCAAAGAATTCTCTGGTTTCCCGTATATGCATAGCTTTAAAATATAATAGTCAAAGTTCAAAGCATATTTGAATTTAACAAAAGAAAATCTATGTTAGTTTTAAACTTAAATATTAGACATTTATGCAATTATAACCCATGACCTTTTAGAAGGCATGCACATCGGTTGTGAGCCGGCAAGATGCAGCAAACTTTTATCAGTCTCAGATTTTTATTCTTACTATGGACTTTCTTTAGAAGACTACCACATCGGTTGTGAGCCGGCAAGAGGTAGTAAACTTTTATCAGCCCACAGTTTATGTTTATTATTATTATTATTATTTTTTATTATTTTTATTATTTTTATTATTATTATTATTTTATTATTATTATTAATATTTTTTACTTTATATAGAGAAGACTTCTTTTTGAAAAATTCAAGTATAAATTTAACAAGACTAAATTTTTTGCTATATATTACATAAAAAATTGTTGATTTAGTTTAATTTCCAAAAAAATTAGCACGTATATTAATCGGTTATGAAGCTTATGGGAGTAAATGTCACAATCAATTACAATATATGAGCTCTTTAGATTTACAACTAATCCTTGTTTAGCATCCCCACTCATACTTAACTCTATTCCATTTTTTCGTTCTTCCGCCTATTTTCGCGATCCGCTTAGTCTAAAATTAAGGAACATGCTATAGATCAACACGCTCGATGGGTCAAAATTTATCTTATTTCTTATCCCGCAGGAAAGCCAAAAAAATATTGTGACTAAAAACACTTATTTTATTTTGTGAAATTTTTAAATATTTTTATCTTTTTTGAAAATTTTGGTTGGGAAACGGAGGTACGTTGGAACAACCGAGCAAAGGTAGGTAGATTATATCGAAGAATATATAACCCATAATGAAACTAAACATTGTCCTTCAATGTTTCCTAGCTAAAATAACCGCATAATAGAACTCAAAAAGGTCGATTGCAATTTAACTCAAGCCTGGAAGAAAGTAGAAAGTATCACAAATCTTAAGCCGTTTATCAAGTGTGCTAAAAGATAAATGTAGTCGATAATAAATCTTTAGGATCATCGGATTTACACCAAACTAATGGCATGCAAGCTAGGAAGCCGAGTGAACAGGCGACCAAAAACTCCAAAACACTGAGAGTTCTTCAGAAAATTTTGGATCAATTCATGCAAACAATCACAAAGTACAAACAACAACAAGGAATCGGAGAAGAGTTACAAGCCTCCTCTACACTCACAATAAGAAAGGAAGATTGAAAATAGAAGATGGATAAGCTATGGGGTGCATCCCCACGTAGAACGCTTTGTTTTTGGTAACGATCTCAATAGATTGGTCTCGATCCACAGAATTCATTTGTCTTGGATAAAGTGTGGAGGTCCTGGACTACCTTGGGTTGGTAAGTCCCTCCGAAGGATGCTTCACCGATGACCACTTCACCTTAAAGTTAGGGACATCGCGGTTGAGATAGAATCTATGGTTCAGTATGGGAAAAGACTTTGGTAGATGTGAAAGGTCCTGACCAACGGAGTTTTTAAGCTTTCCCTGAGAATATTAAGACGTGAGTTAAAGAGTAGTAAAAACTCGATCACCACATTGAAAATGCGGTTTTTGATCTTTGAGTAGTGTGAAGCTTCTTTGTCCTCTCTTATAAATCAAAGATTTCTCGTATGCTGGTCTACGGAAGCTCATTTAAGTTCATTAAGTTGAGCTTTCTGGTGTGCACCCGCGGTTTAGATCAAAGATAGCATGTTTCAATGCCCATACTGCTTTTATGATCTAACTTCTATTAGGTAAATGGCAGACTTTCCGTACACTAACTCTGTAAGAGATACAACTATATCGGTGTATTAAATAGCAGTAGAAATTGCCCACAAAGCGTTCTTCTAGCTTATCGGACCTTGAGGCACGATTTTCTCCAACCGTCTTTCTAGAATTGTTTAAACCGCGATTGCACACCTCCAACTTGACACTCTTTGAGGGTGGTAAGCGGTTGTAAGACGATGTGGTGACCCCATACTTAGGGACATTACTTTAGCAAACTGATCATTACAAAAAATGGGTACCTACAGATCGCTTATAATAGCTCTAGGTGTTCTGAATCGGGCAAAAAGAGACTTCAAAAATTTTACTACAACTCTAGCATCATTTATGGGGAGCGCCTTTGCTTCAACCCATTTGGAAAGATAATCAACGGCTACGAGGATGTATTTATTACCACGTGAAGAAGGAAATGGTCATATGAAATCAATACCCCCATAATAATCGGAGATTTTACAAGCTTGGGATAGCGTTTTGAGGCATCTCATCTCGTTTGTGAATTTTTGCTCTTGTCTTTGACATGTATCATAGATTTGACCATTGTATATGGCATTTCGATATATGGTTTGGCCACAAAGTATACGGCAATCAAATACTTTTCGAGCGTGAGATAAAACATGGCACTATGATGGCCCTGGTGGGTCCCTATCATGACAAGCTTTAACGGATTTCAATAGCTTCCTTGCCCATTGGCACCACACCTTCGAATGATTTGATTCCGCACAAGTCGAAAAAGGTAGCGGTATGTCCAGAACTAATTTTTTTACATCCTTAAAAAAACTTCCTCTTTTGTGAGTTGTCATTACCTTTGATGATAATATTCACCTCATGGAAAATTTGCATTGTCCGACAAACCATGGGGTACTTTCACTAGATATAACTCCAAGGAGTCTCTTAAGAAATGGTTCATTTATGTCCTTGTTTATATACATCCTTATGAGGATTTCAAGTCTAGATAAATGATTGCCGCAAGGTTTTCGACTTCCTTTTTTACAAGGATGGTGATATCAAATTCTTGTAGGAGAAGAAACACTCACCGGAGCAACCTCGGCTCTTGGCGTCTTGTTTTGTCATAAGGTTTTTAGCCAGTGATCCGTATACCACTATGCTTTTGGATTAAGTCATGATATGGCCCGACAAACTCTTTCAAAAGCATACAAACGGCAACTCATTTCTTTTTTCAGTGGTAGTGTAATGAAATTTGAGCGTTGTCATTGTATTAATAGCATAATGTAATAGGCTGAAAGTGCTTCATCCGTCATTGTCCTAAACCACCAATCGAGAAATTCACTTGAATCAACAATGAGTTTGGGAATGGTAGGTTCCAATCCGGGACAACTAGATTGGAGCTTTGGTAAGTTTCTTTTTAAGGGTCTGAAAAGCATCAATACAATCCTTAGAAAACACAAAACGGTTTGTTTCCTTCTCAAGAAGGTGAGTACATTGGTATTTTGCAATCTTCAGATAAGTCTTGTGATGAATCTGTCGGTAAAATCATGCATGACCTAGAAACTCCTAACACATTTTTTTTCAACGGCTAGTCGGGTTGAGGTAGTCTTAGCGATACATCGACTTTAGCACGATCGACCCTCATTTTCTTGGACTTTTGAAATTTTATGCCCTAACCACAATTCCTTATCTCACATAAAAGTTGGCACTTTTTCTCCCAATTAGAAACTAAATTCGTGTCTTCACAAGTTTTGTTTACTTCTTTTCTAAATTGGTGAGCTCGAATCAAAACTAGCCCAAAAATCGAGAATCATCCATAAATACTTCATAGTCTTTTCTATCATTATATGGATATGCCATCATACTAGTTGAAAAGTACCGGGTGCTCATTACCACAAGCCCAAATGGCATGCGCCGGTACGCGAGTGGTTTCATACGGGCATGTGAAAAGTAGTTTTTCTCCTGGTCTTGGGATATTTTGGTATTTGGAAATACCCTGAAAATCCATCTAGAAAACATAAAACTATTCCGGCTAATCTTTCTATTCATCTGTCATAAACGGCAAATGGAAAATTCTTTTCGAGTGCTTAATTTAATTTCTATAGTCGATACAAACTCTCACATGTAACTAAATGTGTCGAATACTTCATTTTCCTTCATTAGAAACAACGTAATTCCTCTCTTTTTCTTTGGAACACATGCACTAGACTAACCCATGGGCTGTCGGAGATCGGGTAAATCATTCCGGCATCAAGAAGTTTTAGGACCTCCTTTTTTATTACCTCGTAAATTTTTGGATTAACCCGTCTTTGACTTTGAACCGTAGGTTTATAATCATCCTCCATCAAGATTTTGTGTGTACAAAAACGAGGGTCGATACCCTTGATGTCGGTGATTTTCCAAGCAATGGCTCGTTTATGAGATTTGAGCACTTTTAAAAGAGCATCTTTTTCACCATTTTTTAAACCTTTTGCAATAATCACTAGTAAATTGTCGTTTTGTTCTAAGTAAGATACTCTATGTGGAGAAGGTAAAATCTTTTAAACTCTAATTACGGAGGCTCCTTCAATTGGAAGATTTTACCTCGGTCACTTACACTTTGTTTAAGGGTCATCGGAAGGAAGTTAACACGGGTCATTATTTTAAAATTTTTTTTCGGGGATCAAAAAAATATCTTCTCCGGGTTCGCACTCGGCCATGATCAATTCGTGTGAAAATGAATCATCCTTAAGATAAGCTTCGTTTCTTCCAAAATGAATTCGGAAGTAGTGCTCAGACGTTAGGGTGGGATTGGGATTTGCCACCCGAAGAATTAGGAAATCCTAGCAATTCCGGAGCATACTCCTCACAAACTGCATCAATGATGTCAATTTGGTTTACCGACTTGTCATTTGTAGAGGAGTATCTCGTGGTTTGATCTAGATTAAAAGTGACGGCTTCGTTATCAACCCGAAGGGTTATTTGTTCTTCTCCATAAAACTTCAATTAAAAGATAACGGCGATTCTCAAAAAGGATCTCCTATGTATGACGAGGTACTCGAGGATTGGGCTTCGAAATCGACAACACAAAGTCTGTAGAAAATGAAATTCCAACTTTGACAAATACGTCTTCGGTGAGTCCTTTAGTATAAAGTAATCGACTCGGTCTGCTAACTCTAAAGTCTATCCGAGTTGGTTGTAAGATAGGTAAACGAAAGCTTTTACAATAGAAAGAGGCATAAGATGTTATGCTTGCGCCAAGATCAGCCAAGCTGTGTGACATATCCCATTCGAGAAATTACATGGAATCAAGAAACTTGCGGGATCTCCAAGTTTTTCGGGAAGGCTTTTGAGGAGCATTGCTGAGGCAATCTCGTTCAACGGTATCTTATCTACTCAAGCAACTTTTCTTTATTCATTGAGCAAAACTCTTAATCGTAGGAGCTAATCTTGCATCAAAAGTAAAGCATCGCGAAACTAATGTCGAAGCGCAAATCTCTTGATGATTTGGAAAGATCTTCTCCATTTGATTCGAATCTTTGGCACGGGACTTTTGATCCATCACGGCGTGAAGGAGGATTATCGAATTTTGGCTTAGGTAAATCTTCGGACAGCGGGTTCCGGAACGGAATTGGTTTTAGGCAAACTCTTTGGAAACATCGGGATTCCGGAATGGAGTGGTTTTAGGCAACTCTTTGGAACATCGGATTCCGGAATAGAATATGAGGATAACCGAAGGTGGGTTTTAGCATGTTACTTCCTTGGGAAATTTGTTTGATCTTTATCTTATTTGTTCCTCGGTTTCTCGTTCTAATACCTTTTTCGAGAGAAGGATTAGTAGGAATCGAGGGTCCCTCGTAAGCAACACCACTTCAAGTAGTGATCGCTTTCATCTCACCCTTCGGGTTTGGAATGGTATTACTCGGAAGAGTACCCGAAGTTGAGGCTTGGTTTTGAAACAATCCACAAATCATGTTTTGCAAATTATTTTGAAAAGTGGTTTGTTGATTCATCATGACGGCTTGTTGAGATTTTATTATGTTTTGAATTTCATTCTTAAGGTCTCCTTTCACAACGAGTTGATTTGATTTTGCATGTTTTCAACATTTGATTCGTTATTTCTCTTGTAACTCGAAAAAAATCATTTGAAATCTCTTGTTGAACTTGATTATTAGGAACTTGAAACGATTGATTTTGAAATCCTTGATTTTGAAAATTCGGAACATGATTATTTTGAGCTTGAAAACCTTGATTTCCATGAAAATTATTTCCCCGATTAAAATTATTTCCTTGAACTTGATTCTGATTACACCTATTTTGAACATTGTTTTGCACCGGAGCAAAACCTGGTGGTGCCATTTGATTATAAACGGTTTCGGAGGGTTAACTTGATTGTAAGTACCCGTGGTCGCACAAACACTAGCCTGATTGTTATCGGTAGCCGGACAATTATACCAAGAATGGGCACCACCACAACTAACGCAAGATTCCTCAACCGCCTTAACCGGAGCGGGAGTGACAACTTTTTTAGAAAAAATCTCGACTAAGGTCGAAAGTTGATCCGCAAGCTTATTAATTCTTTCATCCGTTTTATTAGAAGTAGCATTCATCCTAGAAGCATTGATCTATTCTCGAATAACGAACTTTTGATTTATTTTCAATATGTTTAAAGCATCTCTAGTCGTCTTACTTAAAGATTTCCACCCGCCGCGTCTTTTATAGGAGTTTATTCCATTCGCTGTTTAAACCGGTTATAAAAGGGTATCAACTTGAGTTAACTCCGTAAATCGTGAAATTGGGGACAAGCTCTAAGCAACTCACTTAAATCGTTCCCACCTTCACTAAAGTCTTCCTCAAAATTTTTTGTGTAAATCGATAAAAATTCATTCTTTAATGTGAGTGGTTTTCGTTGGTGGGAAAAAAAAATTGATCCAAATTTTGGTCACGAGATCCTCCCTAGTCAAGATGAATTCGGAGGTTCTTTATCGTACCCACAGTTTTAGAGGGCTCCCTCGAGCGAATATGGAAAACATCTAAGCAAATACATCGTTTGGCACATTCCTAAATCGTAGAGTCGAGGTAATCCTTTTGAAACTATTAATATGAGCATGAGGATTTTCACTCTCACGACCGTAAAACGGGTTCGCTTGAACCAATTGAAGCAAATTCGTCTTAATCTCAAAATGATCGCATAATTTCTGAGTATTTTTAAAACAATAGATTCTCCATACACTTCTTCGTGGTGTGTGCTGGAGCCAGTTTTCCATTGTACGTTCGCCATTGGTGCAAAGATAGTTACGTGTTCCATATAAGGGGCGATTTATACGTGTTCCATATAGGGGGCGATTTATACGAGTTCCATATAGGGGGCGATTTATATGTCATGACTTAAGGGGGCGATTTATACGTTTGTCAGTAGGGGTGATTTATACACTAATTAAAAGGAGGTGATTTATACACTTTGTAGTCAATGGAACGATTTATACACAGAAGTATAAGGGGTGATTTATACCTAAAGTTTTCACTAGATAACTTATTTTAGGTTAATTCTACTTTATATCATATGTAAGTTGCAAAATTGACTGTGTTTGACCAATTGTTAGTTTGTTGACTGGTTGATTAAGATTATACCCTTTAAAATATATATATATATATATAAATAAATATAAATAATATACTTATAAATATATAAATAAGAGGGTAAGAATCAAAAATTCACAATTATAGTAATCCGGGAGTATGATTCCCGGGTCGTTTCCCCAACGAGGAATGCAATTGAAAGTCGAGAGTCGTTTTGAGAATTGATGCTTGAATGGAACAAGATTAGATTGGATTTCTAAAACTACAGGAAATATAAGGCAAAAACTTAAAAACAATTAAGGTAAGACAAATTTTAACTAAAAACGCAAAACCGAAATCCTAAACGGGACCTAAAAATCAACTAAGGCAAAAATTAACCCTAAAAATGCAAATTTAGCTTCTAAACCTCTAAAATGATAAAAAAAAATCTAAAAAGGATTTACATTTTTTTGGCTTTTTAATAATTTTTTATTAATTAAAAACTAATTTAATCTATTTAAAATTCTAGAAAATAGCAAATTAAATCCTAAAAATTCCAAAAAATGATTCTCTACTCTATAAAAGTCTAAAAAGTGATAAAAACTCAGAAAACTATTTTTAACTATTTTTTATAATAAAATTCTATTTAATTAAACTAATTTAAAAAGCTAAAAATGGAAATTTAAGATCTAAAAGTGGTAAAAATAATTTTAAAACTTGTAAACCTAAAAATATTTATTCTAAAACTAAAAACTATTTTTTTGTATTTTTTAAAATTAATTTACTATTTTTAAATTACTTTCTAAAAATTTAATCTACGAAAAATGATAGAAAGTAGCAAATAAGTATTAAAAATTCTGAAAAAATATCAGCAAAAGTCCTAAATGATGTGAAAAACCTAGGAAAAATAAGCTGGTGATACCAGCTTATCAAATAAGCTCAGAAAAGCTTATTATAAGCTACGACTTATAAAAAGAAAATGGGCTCAAAAAGGTGATATAGGAATTGATTTTGCAAGGTCTAACGAAAAAATCCCAAGGGTGCTAGTGGTAGTGAGTGTGGTGTTAAAATGCTTGGATGATGGTGGTTGAGGTCCCAGGTTCGAGCTTAGGCTCACTTGGGGCTTTCCAATATCCCAAGCATTTTTATTTTTGCAAAAATTTTTAACAACTTTTTAAATAAGCTCAAAATAAGAAACTTTTGCAAAGGCACTTTTTATATAAGCCCAAAATAAGCACACAGATAAGCAATGAAAGACATAAATGCTTTTTACTCTTAAGGGCTTAAAATGTTAACTGTTTGGTCTTTTTGGGACAAATAAGCTAACAAAGAAGGCAAATGAGCTTAAACAAATATTACACTACTCTAATAAGCAAGAATGAACTAGATTAAACTTAAGAAATTAACCTAACATAAGCTGAAAATGACAGATAAACTAAATGGCTTAAAAATACTAAGTTAAAAGCAAATAAGCTCAAATAAGCTTTAACCTAAAGCAAATAAGCTAAATTAAGCTAAACCTATCCTAATAAGCAACACTAAGCCTGAATAAGCAAAGAAAGGTAGCCAATAAGCACAGAAAATCAAATAAGCACTTATGCCAATACTTGCATACCAAACAGCCCCAAAAGAGCACTTTGAGCTTAAAAATAAGTGATCAAATGGATCCTTATGGATCTGAAACCTTAAAACAGATGAAATTTTGCCCTAAAAGAATACTTATCATTAATCAAAAATCATTTTGAAATATAGAATAAAAATTAGTGAGCAAATCAAAAAGCTGTTTTTCCATTTTTCAAACACTTAGCAAAATTTGACAATATTTGACAAGAACACAAACAATTATTGCAGATCTATTCCTAATGTTTCTACTGGTTTTTAACACTTGCACAAACACAAAATCTTCACAAAAACTCAACAATCATAAACCAAATCATATAAGCTGATTTTCAATTCAAAATACCAACAGATTTAAACAACTATTAAGATAGACTATGAATTTGAGATATAATGATTAAAAACTTTTAACAACTGAATTTTATGATGATTTCAAGCTAAACTAACATAACCCAAGTGTCAAAAACCATTTTTGACCCATTTTCACAAAAGAAAACAGTTATGCCAAACACCCCTTTAAAACTGTTTTTACTACTTTTAACTAGATAATCTAGATTTTTAATGAACAAACCCTTAAGACCAGATAATAAATAGCTTATATCAAACTCAATGAGCAAGTTTTAACAATAGTTAACCACTTAAATAAGCTGGACAAGATTATGCAACTAGATAAGCTATTTAAGACAGATTTCAAAGAAAACTTGCACAAATGAAATTTTAAACTACAACTAAGCATTCATAAGCATTAGACATCATAACAAAGCACAAATAAGCAAATAAGAACAGGCAATAAGCAACAATAAGCAGTAAAACAGTAAATAAGCTTAAAAAGTGAAAATGAAAACTTACAAACACCCTTGCTCAAAACAGGGCAAATAATCAAATCTACAAGCTCTAGCTTGTCAAATGACAAGATAGTGAGGTCTATAAGCTCTTCCCAAGCTAGCTTATCATCCAAAGAAGCTGAGGCATTTTTAAGGGGTGGATCTTTTTAGTATTTTTTTAGATTTTTATGATTAAAACAGGAAATAAAAGAGATTAAAATAGTAAACTAAGGCTTGATTCAAGAAACAAAAAGCTTAGTGAAGCTTTTAGGTAAGATCTATAAGCTGTTTCATAGCTTTTCAAAGCTTAACAGGTTATAATAAATGATCAAACACAGAAACTTAAAACACAAACCTCAAATTTTTCATTAAAAACTTAAACTCTTACAAGGAATTGAAAATACAAAATACTTTTAAAGGAAAATTACACTTAAAAAGAGACTAAAAAAACTACCCTCTCTACAAATGGGATAAGCCCTCTATTTATGAGCCGGATAAAAGCATCTAGGTCCTTGCTTGGTTTTCTTGTGTGAGAGGATTGAGCAGTCATAATCTTGGCCATCTATTCATCTTGTGCTTCTTTAAATCAATAATAGCCCTTGGATATTGCCACGCAATCATTCCCCAATGATTTCCTTGGATTGCCAACGTGTCAGAGCCAAAAACGTCATCCATTGCATCATTTAAGCTTCTAGAATGTGGGTTTAAGTGGGTTTAACCTCAGGGTAAGTGTCACTTTGGGGGTGGAGGTGAATAGTAACAATGGAGGTGGGAGCGGGAAAAACGGGTGTTTGTTTGTTTGAATGCAGGGTGAAAGTTTGGGTACATGGTAGGAATGGTCCCTCAAGATGTTATGTTTAATTTCAACCATAGTCCTTGTGGTGCATAACTTTGGTCCTTATAGTTTGTCAATGTTTACACCGTTAGTCCTTAAAGGACTAACGTATAAAGGTGATGGGATAACAGGCTCGTTAAGTGAGTTTGGGTTTGGGTTGGGCTTGTTATTTGGGCCAGTTATGTAATAAAAGGGGTATAAGGGTTTTGGGTTTATTTTAAAAGGGTTTCATGTAAGTGGGCTGACTTGGGCCCACTAGGTAGGTACGGGTGAGCCTACTTTTAACAATTAGGTTTTTCGGTTTGGTTTTCGATGCTCTTTCCAATTCCTCTTCTCGGGGTTGACTTTGACTTGACTTTGTTGACTTTGACTTTTTGACTTGGCTTTGATTTTGACTTCTTCTTTCACGCTCTTTCTGTTCTCGTGCTCGGTTTTGTCGATTTGGCTTCTATTTTTGTCCTTTTCTTTGGATATCTATTTTCTGCATAATACAAATGTAAAACATATAAATATAATGTATTTTTGGTACGTTTTTAGTCATTTGAGTCTGGTTTTAGAGGTCAAATGTATGTGTAATTAAACACATACCACTCATCAAGTTCGACCACCTGGTTTTCCATGAGTTAAAAACAATCAAAATCGGGGAAATAATTACAACCCAGGAGATTTGACTTATCGAGCTCTGACTCCACCAACTCAAGCTACTCCGTCAAATGAACTCGAAAACTACATGAAAGTTAATGACACAAACATGCGAGCTATGCAAAATCAAATCACTAATATGAAAACTGAGTTGAAAAACGAATTTCAGGCCACGATGTTGCAACAAAACAACAAGCTGGAAAATATGTTAAGCAATTATTTTCAAATGAACAAACCTCCGAGTTCGGGTCCTCTTCCTAGCAATACCGTTGCGTACCCGAAAGGTGACTTGAAAGCAATCACCACCCGAAGTGGTGTTTCTTACGATGGACCTCCGATTCCTCCTCCTTTCTCTTCTTCTCCCAAGGTGGTGGAAAGAGAGCCCGAGGTAACAAAGGATCTTGTGCAACCAAGTACTGAAAAAGTCCAACCTCCAGATGTCCAAACTCAAGCACCAATCTCTGAGCCCGTTAATGCTACTAAGCCTAAACCGAATTTACCTTATCCTTTGAGACTCAACAACCAAAAGCTCCGAGAAAGAGACAACCGTCAAATGATGAAGTTTCTTTAAATTTTTCGAAGCTTACACTTCGATCTTAGCTTCATGGATGCTTTACTCTACATGCCCAAATTCGCTTCCACATTTAAGAATCTTCTTAGCAATAAGGAGAAATTATTTGAAATAGCCAATACACCGGTAAATGAGAATTGTTCGGCGGTTATCCTAAAGAAGCTACTCGAAAAACTGGGAGACCCTGGTAAATTCCTCATTCCATGTAATTTTCCAAAGATAGTTGAATGCTTAGCCTTGGCCGATCTTGGTGCAAGCATTAACTTGATGCCTCTCTCCATATGGAGGAAGCTTTCACTCCCCGAACTTACTCTTACTCAAATAATTCTTGAGCTTGCAGACCGGTCTACTACTAGACCAACCGGCATTGCCGAAGACGTCTTTGTGAGAGTAGGAAAGTTCCATTTTCCGGCCGACTTTGTAGTCGTTGATTATGTTGTCGATCCTCTAGTTCCCTTGATTCTCGGGAGACCCTTTTTGAGGACGGCACGAGCTTTGATTGATGTTTACGGTAAAGAAGTAACTCTCCAAGTGAGTGATGAAGCCATAACATTCAAAGTTGGTAACACATCAAGATACTCCTACAATGATGATGAATTAATTAACCGAATCGAAGTCATCAATATAGCTTGTGAGGAGTATTCTCAAGAAGTGTTAGGATTTTCTGGAAATTCCGAGAGTGGCAATCCCACTCTAATTTCTAAACCAATCATTGCTAAATCTTCACCTTCCCTTACTCCATTTGAGAGAGGTGATTTCATTCTAGAAGAAATTGAAGCTTGTTTTGCAAGTGTCTCAGTTCCACCGGGAATTGATGATGCTGAATTTGATCCGGAGGGAGACATTCGTCTAATTGAAGAAATATTAAATAATGACCCGTACTCTCTTCTCCCATCGAAGGACCTAAAGTGTGAAGAACTTAAAACCATTAAATCCTCAGTTGATGAACATTCGGAGCTTGAACTCAAGGGCTTACCTTCTCATCTCCAGTATGCATTTTTGGAGGGTACCAATAAATTACCCGGGATTGACCCGTAATTTTTCACTTACAAAATCTTTATGGAGGATGGCTTTAAACCAGCGGTCCAACATCAAAGAAGGGTTAATCTAAAAATTCATGAAGTTATCAAAAAGGAAGTTGTAAAACTCCTTGATGCCGGATTGATTTACCCTATCTCGGATAGTCCTTGGGTTAGCCCCGTGCATTGTGTACCCAAAAAGGGTGGAATGACCGTTGTGACAAATGAAGATAACGAGTTAATTCCGACTAGGTTAGTTACCGGGTGGCGTGTTTGTATTGACTATAGGAAACTTAACGATGCTACCCGAAAAGACCATTTCCCGTTACCCTTCATGGACCAAATGTTAGAACGATTAGCTGGGAACGAGTACTATTGTTTCTTAGATGGATTCTCCGGGTATTTTCAAATCCCGATTGACCCGCAAGACCAAGAGAAGACTACTTTCACTTGCCCTTATGGAACATTTGCCTATCGACGTATGCCTTTCGGCTTATGTAATGCTCCTGGCACGTTCCAAAGGTGCATGATGGCCATTTTCCACGACATGATCGAGGAAACAATGGAAGTCTTCATGGATGATTTCTCGGTCTTCGGGGATTCCTTCTCATCTTGCCTCTCCCATTTAGACAAAATGCTCAAAAGGTGCGAAGACACCAATCTTGTTCTAAATTGGGAGAAGTGCCACTTCATGGTCAAAGAGGGCATTGTCCTCGGCCACAAGATTTCAAAATCTAGGATTGAGGTGGATAGGTAAAAGTTGATGTTATTGCAAAATTACCTCCTCCCATGTCTATCAAAGGAATTCGGAGTTTTCTAGGTCACGCCGGGTTTTATCGTTGATTTATTCAAGATTTTTCTAAAATCGCCCGGCCGATGACCCATCTTCTTGAAAAAGAGACTCCGTTCATTTTCTCGACCGAGTGTAGAGAGGCGTTTGAGACCCTTAAGAAGAAACTAACCGAAGCTCCGATATTAGTTGCCCCCGATTAGGACTTGCCCTTTGAAATTATGTGTGATGCTAGTGAATTTGCGGTTGGGGCAATCCTGGGGCAACGAAATACCAAACATTTTCAGCCAATACACTATACGAGCAAGACTATGACCAATGCCCAAGCTCATTACACCACAACGGAAAAAGAATTATTAGCCGTGGTGTATCCTTTTAAGAAATTCTAACCTTATCTAGTCTTGTCGTAGACCATAGTGTATACAGACCACTCGGCTCTCAAGTATCTGCTCGCTAAGCAAGATGCTAAACCAAGATTGCTCCGCTGGATTCTTCTCCTCTAAGAATTTGATGTCATCATCCGTGATAAAAAAAGGAGCGGAGAATGTAGCGGCCGACCACTTATCCAGACTAGAGAATCCCCATCAAAGTGATCCCGAGAAAAAGGAAATTACCGAAACATTTCCTCTCGAGACACTTAGGATGGTGACTTTTCGTGGTGATTCTAACACCCCATGGTTTGCTGATATTTCAAATTACCATGCGGGGAACTTTATTGTAAAAGGGATGTCGTCCCAACAAAAAAAGAAATTCTTTAAGGATGCTAAGCATTACTTTTGGGACGAACCCTACTTGTTTAGAATTTGTGCGGATCAAGTGATTAGACGGTGTGTATACGGCCAAGAAGCCGTTGATATCCTCACGGCCTGCCACAATGGACCCACCGAGGGACATCATGGTGCCAACTACACCGCTAAAAAAGTCTTTGATTTCGGTTTCTATTGGTCGACTATTTACCGAGATGCCCATGACTTGGTCACACGGTGTGACGCTTATCAACGTCAAGGCAAAATCTCGCAACATGATGAGATGCCTCAAAATGCAATTTAAGTTTGCGAGATCTTTGACGTATGGGGCATCGACTTTATGGGCCCGTTCCCGTCTTCACAAGGGAACAAGTACATTCTCGTGGCTATTGACTACTTGTCAAAATGGTTTAAAGCAAAAGCGCTCCCCACTAATGATGCCCGAGTTGTTTGTAGGTTTTAAAATCGCTCTTCGCCCGTTTTGGAACTCCTCGTGCTATTATTAGTGATCACGGTACTCATTTTGCAATGACCAATTCGTAAAGGTCATGCTTAACTATGGGGTTACCCACCGACTTTCTACCGCGTATCATCCACAAACTAGTGGGCAAGTGGAGGTTTCAAATCGTGGTTTGAAACATATATTAGAAAGAATCGTAGGTGAAAACCGTGCTTCATGGTCTGATAAGTTAGAAGATGCATTATGGGCTTTTCATACCGCATTTAAGACACCCATCGGGTGCACTCCTTATAAGCTTGTGTATGGAAAGGCTTGTCATCTTCCTATCGAGCTTGAACATAAGGCATATTAGGCCTTGAAGCATTGCAACTTCGACCTTAAGACCGCGGGTGATCACCGGAAAGTTCAAATGAATGAACTTAATGAACTTCGTGATCAAGCTTACGAGAACTCTTTAATCTACAAAGAGAAAACGAATAAGATTCACGACTCCAAAATCAAGAACCGCGTTTTTAACGTTGGTGATCGAGTCCTTCTCTTCAATTCTCGATTAAATATTTTCTCAGGCAAGCTTAAGACCCGCTGGACCAGACCGTTTACTGTCACCCAAGTTTTCCCTTATGGTACCGTTTAGTTATCTTCAACCAACAGACCTAACTTCAAGGTGAATGGTCATAGACTTAAACATTACTTTAGAGGGGAAATACCACCCATGGTTGTCCTGGATCTCCAAACCGTCCCCATGGACAATTAAATTTGAGGTCGAGTCAAGCTTGTGAATCGGTTAACTAAAATATACCGCTTCTCGAGAGGCAATCCGTGTTTCTGTCTTCTTCCTATTTTCTAATAAGTGTGACATGAGGGGGCTCGCCTTTTCCAATCTTGTGTTTTTGTTGTCTGTGATGATTGTCAGGATTACCCAGATTATGAAGACTCTCATGCTTGTAGTTTTGTCCAATGCTCACTCGATCTTCATTCTTTTGCATGCTTATTTGATCTTATTGACTAACGTTTAATCTTTGGCATAATTAATAAACGGCTTTAGATTACGTGAGATTCCCTTTTATATTAGGAATATATATTAAAATTAGTATGAGGGGGTGGCAACCCCCACATTGAGGACAATGTATCATTCTAGTATGAGGGGGAATCTATCAATTTGATCCCACTTGCATTACGTAACCCCGTTTTACCAAGAAAATACAAAAAAATGAGATTTTAGGCCAAAATTTAAAAAATTCGCAAAAATAAAATAAATGTTTATCACAAATGTTGACTTTTCGCTGGTGAGAATAAGAATAATTTTTGACTTGACCGAGCATGTTGAGCTCTAGTGTGTATAAGCTTTTGCTAGTCTTTTATACAAGAAGCTTTAAAATGCGAATTCTAGCCCAAAAGGCCAAGATTTTGCAAGTTTCTATAAATGAC
>BQNB010016730.1:0-68239 GCA_026074375.1 Tanacetum coccineum | reverse complement strand
ACATTTGTAAGGGATGGCTGATAGAGCTCACAAGCTTGGTCTTATAAGAGGCTTTGTGTTGCTTTCCCTTCTGACAAGCAACACAAGAATGATCATTTTCAAAAAGCTTTGAAGGTAAGCCTATAATAAGGTTTCCCCTCACAAGTTTGTTCATAGTTTTAAAGTTTATATGACCAAGCCTCCTACGCCATAAATTAAACTCATCATTTGTAGCCTTTGCAAATAAACAAGTCAAACCACCTAAAGGAACAACATTCTTTTGATCAAAACTGTACATGTTGTTCTGTCTAGGAACTTTAAGCAAAACTTGACTTTCATCAAGTAGCTTAAAGTCAGGAGATAGAACAAGACATTCAGTCTCAGTGAAAAGAACACTATTTTTCTTGTCACACATTTGTAAGACAGAGAAAAGATTAAACTTAAGTTCCTTTACAAAGTATACATCTTCAAAGTCTAATTTCCCAGTCCTAATTTTACCTTTTCCAGTAATTTTACCTCCTTTAGGACTTCCAGCAAATGCAACAAATCCTCCATTAATGTCTTGATAATCAGTTAGGTAGGACTTGTTCCCAGTCATATGCCTAGAGAATCCACTATTAAAAATCCCTTAATCTTGTAAAGCATATTGTGGATTACCTTGCACTCAAAATAAGAGAATTAGTTTCTCTTGGGGACCCAAGCCATCACTGACTTAAGTCTGCCTTGAGGATCAACATAGTCAAATATTTTAGGCATGTATGATCCACTGTCTTTGGAGATATAGTCAATTACTTTTCCTGTTGGTCTCCAAATCCAGCATGCTGAGGACTTAGCAACATTTTCCCTTTTTCCCTCAGCAGTACTAACTACTACTTCTGGCCCAGCAGTAGTTACATTATTAAACATAGCAGTATAAACTTTTTCATTAAAATTATTGGTTTTGACTGCTGATTTTTGGTTAAAAGGCCTTCTTAATGGTGAATGTGCTTTATGAAAAAATTTTGAACTTGGTTTTGCACCATTCACAGTTGGTCTAGATGCAGCAGTATTAACATATCTGGCAGTACTATTTAATACTCCTGCTCTTGGGGAGCTTTGCTTAGCAGTATTAACTGGTACATTGCCAGACTTTGTTAAGACTGCAGTTAGAACAAAATTTCTTTTAGGATGTGGGTGAGTCAATTTATTTTGATAGTTCACCCTCTAAGCATTGTTCCATACTGGTCTAACTTCCCTTTGACCAGTAGCCCTTCTCACATTAGTCAACACAGATTTTCCAACCATTTTATTCTCATAAAGTTATAGTCCTTGATTAAATGGTTAAGACTTCTACATACAAAACAAGCTTTCTTATTGAACTTAAAACCATCCCCTAGTTTCTGAGTCATTATTCTATTCCAATTTCTTTTATCAACCTTAGGATTCTGACTTTTTCTAAGGTTTTCAGCTTGCCTATATGTGTGTTGTTTAATAACAGATTTCCTAGTATTTTTATTTGATTTAACAAAATTGATTTTAGCATGACTAGTTTTATTATGTTCAAATGAAGGTATACCACACAATCATCATCACTATCAAACTCCTACTCTTCAATGATAGGAGCACTAGGCCTAACATCTTTAGATTGTTCCAAACTATCCTTACTAGACATAGATGTAGTTGATTCATTTCTAGGCACACTAGTGATAGTTTCACTCACATTAGTCTTATAGACAAAATCATCTAATCCAGCAAATGACAAGTCAGGTCTTGAGGGCATGTAGTTCCCAGTGTAGGGAAGGGGAACTGCATGATAACCCTCAACCTTCTTAAAACTATCATTTACTTGATTTTTTTCCTCTTCAATCTCATTCACACTACTATCTAATGCACTTTCAAACACTTCTCTTTTATTCAGATGACAATCATGCAATTCATTTTCATTCATTTGACTGTCAAAACCAACACCAGACTTGTTATTAACACTTATTTGACTGTTTATCAGTTTAGTTAGCTTCATAAATGATGTTTCAAACTTTTCTAATTTTAGTTTTAAATCATGTTTTTCTTTTAAAGCCTCTGCTAACTGATTTTTAAGCTCTATTATAGAATTATCTCTTACCTTAACATCATATTTAAAAAATGAAATGTCTTCCTCATAAACAACTTCATTTTTTTGATGAATAACAATTCTAGCTTCTAATGATTCTAAGCCTAATTGATAACCTATAATTTCTAGGTTAGATTTTTTAAGAGCATCACGGTGTTGATCATACTGTTTTTGAAGAGTTTTATATAATTTTAAGCAATCTTTAGAGCAAGTATGTACCTTAGAGTCTAAACTTGATGAACTGGATGAACCTGAAGACAAATGGGCCATTAGAGCAAAGTCTGTGGGTCCTTCTTTAGCCTGAAAGCTCCAATCATAACCACTTATCCCATCTTGAACAACCAAGGTATTTGCAGGAGTCTTTATTGGTACAATCCTTCTTTGAGCATCTCCATTTCTATTCCCTTGATTCCTTGATGCCCTGCATTCTCTAGCAAAGCGACCTCTCCTGTGGTAGTTATAACATTCAACCTTTGTATTATCAAAACCAACAGTTTCTTTACCATTGAAATTTAGATTCCTTCATGTCTTCTTTAAGAATCTCTTCACCATCATGGTAAGCATGGCAACCTGCCATTTGGGATCCATCTTTTCAAGATCATCAGTATCAATCTGCTCCAAATCTTACTTCCCTTCTTGACAGATCTTACTTAGCTTGTTAAAGCTTAGTTATATTGGATAGATCTAAGACAACTATAGTAGAAACTAAGATTGAGAATATCACAAACTATGCGCAATCTAGTTTGCAATACTAAGAAGAATAATGAAACAGTACAACAAGATCTTTATTGTCCAACGGTGGACTATTAGATTGATTGACAAAGAATGAAATCAAGACATCATCAGCATAGGTTGAGGAAGAAGCTTGTCTCTTTAAACTAGCAGCAGGAACATCATGAGCAGTATTAACTGCTTCATTAGTACTGCAAGTGTCATCTAAAGATACAAAAGCCACATTCTGAGAGTTTGAGCTTGATCTTGATTGGCTTTTAATCTCAGCTTCATACACTTTCAAATTGTTGTACAAATCGTCCATGCTCATCCCATCTAGATCAACTTTGTTACGCATGATCAAGGCAATATTGTTCCAAGCTGATGGTAGACTTCTTGGCAACTTAAGATTTGCATCTTCCTGGGAGATAACTTCACCATGAATTTCCAATTGGCTGATGAGTTTCTGAAACCTATCATAGGTTTTATCCAGTCCTACAGATCTTGATGCAGTAAAATTCTCATATTGTTGTTTCAAAATGGTCTTTTGCATTTACTTTTATTCTTTGTTGCCTCCAAACCTGGTCTTGATAGCTTTTGTTCTACAGTTTTAGGAGGAATGGGACCTTCAGCACTAGCTGATGCAACAACAAGTGCATCACCATTCACAATAACTTCCCAAAGAGCATAATCAGTATGAGTAAGATATTGCTCCATTCTCATGCTCTACAGATCATATTCTCCTATTTTGAGTATAGGAAGTTTTAGTGCAGACACTGTTTGGGTAGTTTCTGACTGTGATTCCATCTTCTCTTTGATTATTAGATCTTGTGTAGATATAGTGTTCTTCTTATTCAGAGTTTCTCAACAAGCTTTGATACCACTTGTTGATCCCTTCTTGACAGATCTTACTTAGCTTGTTAAAGCTTAGTTATATTGGATAGATCCAAGACAACTATAGTAGAAACTAAGATTGAGAATATCATAAACTATGCGGAATCTAGTTTGCAATAATAAGAAGAGTAATGAAATAGTAAAACAAGATCTTTACTAAACTTTCAATATATTGAATACTATTTTGAATTACAAAATAGCTATGAATACTAACTATGATTTCTATGGAACTTATGAATACTAATATGAAAACTGATGTGAAAACTGATGTCTAGATCTATGCCTTAGGGTTCCTTTTATACACCAAGGAAACCCTAATGGGCTTACAAAATGCGTCAAGTGATTATGCATATCTATTCCTAATATAACTCATGCATATCACTTTAGCAGTACTAACTATTTATACCAAAAGTACTAACTACATAACTAACAGTACTAATTAACTGGCAGTACTAACACTTTGTATTGGAAGTACTAACTATTACATTAGCAGTACTAATGACTTAAACTATTTCTTTTAATCTTCAGTAGTAGTAGTTTCTTTAATCAGCAGTATTAACTTGAGACGCCTTTATTCCCAACATCAAAGTATACACAAACCTTTACATGATCATGAAGTATATAATGTCCAAGAAAATGAATTTCCTGTTGAGAGGTCAAGTTATCTTTCTGACAATATACTTGCCCTTAAATTGATGACCGGGTTGCAGTCTGAAATAACTGCAAGGCTTTGACATGTTTTGAAAAGTAGTTATAACTTCTGCTCAAAATTTATTTATAGCTCAGTGTCAATATTGCATGACATTTCTAGAGCCGTAAATATTATTGATTTAAGAAGACTTGTCATGAAACATATTCTTGTATTTTTTGAATTTTGAATTTTGTATTTGCTTTTTGGGTTTTATACTTTTGCATTTTCTTTCTATAAAAATTTTCTAAAAATGAAAAGTCTTTTTCAATTTTTTATTTGTTTAATAATTTACATAGGATACAAGAAGAGTGTCCACCATTACTCATCGCCATTTTTTGCAAGACTTTACAATGTTTCTAGAGACATGTTTTTCATTCCAAGTCGGTTGAGTAGAAACTCAAATCTTTCCCATGCCAATAATTTGGTGAAGATGTCTGCCAACTAATATTCTGTCTTGATGAAATAGAGCTCAACCATACCATTCTCTACTTGCTCTTTAATGAAATGGTATCTAACATCAATATGCTTGGATTTTGAGTGCTGAACATTGTTGCAACAGAGAGCAATAGCACTCTTGTTATCACAATACAGAGGGATTTTACTGGATGCAAACCCATAGTCTGTCAGGTATGATCTCATCCATAAGATTTAGGCACAACATCTAAATATGGCAATATATTCAGCCTCTGTGGTTGAGATAGCAATGCTCTTTTGCTTCTTTAAAGACCAACTGACTAGTCTGTCATCCAAGAATTGTGCACTGCCAGAGGTACTTCTTTTAGTATCTTGACATCCGACGTGATTAGCATCTGCATAAGCAGTTAGTGCAATACCGGTATCTTTCGAATACCAAATACCCATGTTGGTGGTTCCTTTCAGGTATCGAAAGACATGTTTTACTGCATGTAAGTGCTTTTTGATAGGCTTAGCCTGATACCGGGAACACATGCATACTCCAAATACAAGATCGGGTCTACTAGATGTAAGACATATGAGGGAGCCAACCATACCATGGTAATGGGTAGGGTCAACTGGTATCCCCTTTAGATATTCATTTAGTTTGGTTCTCTCCACCATTAGAGTGTCAACTAGGTCACTAGAGTCCATACTGTATTTCTTAAGTATTTCTAGAGCATATTTTGATTGGTTATTAAAGATGCCTCTAGGGCTTTGAGAAATTTATAGTCCAAGAAAAAATGACATTTTACCCATCATTGACATCTTAAATTTTGAACTCATTAAATTTTAAACTCATTAAATTTTAAACTCAGGATCAGCATAAGCAAAAATAATATCATCTACATAAATTTGTACCAATAGAATATCTTTGCCTTCTTTCCTTGTGAACAATGTAGGATCGACAACACCTTTGGAGAACTTCTGGGAGAGTCGAAACTTTAACAAAAGATCATACTAAGCGCGTGCAGCCTACTTTAAGCCATAGAGAGCCTTCTTTAGTCTGTACACGTGGTTGGGATGGTCTTGATCTACAAACCCTTCTAGTAGCCTAACATAAACCTCTTCTCGTAGCTCGCCGTTTAAAAATGCAGTCTTGACATCCATTTGGTAGATTGTCATATTCTTATGGGCGGCATTTTAAACAAAGATTCTAATTGCCTCTAGGCGTGTAACAGGTGCGAAAGATTCTTCAAAATCAATTCCCTCTTCCTAACGAAAGCCTTTAGCTACGAACCTTGCCTTGTTTTTCAATACGCCCCCAAATTCATCTAGCTTAACCTTGAAACCCCACTTTAGGTTAATCAGCATGATATAATCTGGTCGTGGTACTAATTCTCAAACTTGAAGATGTTCAAACTCATGGATTTCTTCTTTCATCGCTTTGATCCATGAAAATTCTAGCAATGCTTCTTTATAATTTTTGGGTTCGACTAAATTGAGGAAAGCATCAAAGTAGCACCACATGGCATCGATTTATAGTTGGCATCTTGTGGAGACTGGTCGAGAAAGATTGCCAATCATATTGTCCAAAGGATGATTCTTTGTCTATTTACCGAGATGTTCAAAAGCTGGGTTGGGTGGATGCAAGTTTGATGATGATTCTTGAGAACTCGGTTCTGAAGTGAGAATATCTTAGAAGGGATCATTATCAAACCGTGCAGGTTGTAATTGTTCTTCAACACCATGTGAAATGACAAAAGATTGTGTTCCATGGGTTGTTGGTGAAGTACTAACATATGGTGCATCTTGATCAATGGTAGTTGAGGAAGGTGTACCAGTTGTATCATCAGAAATTGGAGCTACAACGAGAAGCACACGAGATACAACACTTGGAGACGGCTAAAAGTATTCATCAAACATGGGTTGAAACAAAACTTCTCAATCTTTCTTTATTGGTAGAACATAAGGTGTTGAGGAAGATGGATTTTGCACGAGTCCTGAACTTATTGTTTTAGGAGTCATAAGTTGAAGCTCGGGTCCTAAACCAAATTGTTCATAAGCCATCACCGTCAGCTCATCAAATTCAACATGGATAGTTTCCATGATCAATCGGGTCCTTCTATTGTAGATTCATTATGCTTTCTTTGCGGGAGAGTAACCGATGAAAATTCCAATATCAGCTTTGGGTTTCAGTTTACCTAGATCTTCACTGTCATTGGTTGGGTAGAATAATTCACCAAAGACATGAATATACTTTAAGTAAGGTTTTCTATCATGTACAAGTTCATAAGGTGTTTTGTTGTGACGTTTACGAATCAAAGATAGATCTAGGTATAACAAGCTGTTGCTACTGCTTCTGACCATAGACATAATGGTGCCTTTGAAAATATCAACATTGTATGAGCAGCTTCCACTAAAGTCTGATTCCGTCTTTCAACAACGCCGTTTTGTTGTAAAGTACGTAAAACTAAAGTTTGGTATGAGATCCTGACATCTTCATAATAGGTCTTCAGAGTCTGATTGACAAACTCTGTTCCATTATTAGTGTGAATATTCCTCACTGTTGCATTAAGACAAACTTGAACTTGCTTTAGAAATTTGATTATGAACTCATGAGTCTCATCATTTGATCGTAAAAATTTCATCCAAGTGAACAGTGAATAATCATTAACACTGACCAATACATACTTCTTCCCATTTATACTTTCGATTCTCATTGGAACACAAAGATCCATGTGCAACAAATATAGCTTTTCTTGTATAGAGTCTTCAGACTTGGGTTTATGAGTGTGCTTCTTGCTTTTTCCTAATGAACACACAGAACACAAGTGGTCTTTTGCGTACTTAAATTTAGGCAAACCTCTCACAATACCTTGTTTAGCCCATTCGTTGATGGAACCAAAGTTTAAATGAGACAACCTTCGATGCCATAACCAGGACTTCGTCTTAGGAGCTTTAGACAAGAGACAAATTGGAGAGGATTTCATCATATCTTCTAGTGAAAGTGTATAAATCTGTGCCCCTTGACCTCGTAAGTAGTGTAACACCCCTAAAATGGATCGCAGTAGAATAATGTCCGGGAGGGTTACTTCATAATACCATTGCACTAGATATAAGAGAACGACCTCTAAATGAGTTATTTGAAAAGTAATCTCGTTGATTTAGTTAAAATATACACTTGTCTTAAGGTTTGCATCATAATGGAAGACTAAAAATAATACAATAAGATTTGATAGTTTGTATGCAAGAAGAGATCTATGAATGTAATCTTGTAAAATTTAGACTCTAATGCACATCAGTTATGTCAAGCATCTAATTCACCTGAGAAATACATGCTTAAAACTATCAACATAAAGTTGGTGAGTTCATAGGTTTATGTAAGTATAAATGTTGGATCAAGGATTTATAAAGTGTGTATGACCATTTTAACCAATAAAATAGTCACAAAAATGTAAGTATAAATGTTGGAATCAAAGATTTATAAAGTGTGTATAACCATTTTAACCTATACAATAGTCACAAAAATGTAAGTATAAATGTTGGAATCAAAGATTTATAAAGTGTGTGTGACCATTGTAACATATACAACAGTCACAAAAATGTAATTTCGACAGCACTAACAGAAATCTAGAATATGTTCCCATTCAAGGTGCCCTACCAGGCGAACCCAAGCAGTGACTTAATAGACATGTGCTCATACCAAGTGCCCTTCTCGAAACACCCGAGTAGTGACTTAACAGACATGTGCTCATACCAGGTGCCCTACCTTGAACACCCAAGCAGTAACTTAATGGACATGTACTCATACCAGATGCCCTACCTGGAACACCCGAGTAGTGACTTAATGGACATGTGCACATACCAGATGCCCTATCTACAACATCCGAGTAGTGACAATGTTAGGAATACAAAAATCCTAGGAAAGTATCAGTCACTCCATAGATAACTGTAGTTAGCTCGTCAAGTTAATACTTGGAAACTTACTTAGGTAGTTAGACCAAGGCCCATGGATAAGTCCATTAAGCCAAGGCCCATCCACCCCTTGTAAGTATATATACACCTCTCCATGCCTTGGAGAGGTGGTTGGTTGGTTTTATTTCTCATATAGTTCAACAAGTATTTTCTCTCTTATCTTTCTCTCACTAAAACCTTCCTCCCAAAGTCTTTCTCTATCTAACATTTCTTGCTAAATATTTTGTGTATGTGTTAAGTGATTATAGCAATTGTGTAATTGGTATCAAGAGTCATGGAGTGGTGTGCTTCGATTTTGTGTTTACTTGTTTTGGTTCATGAGTTTTTCTTCAAAAAACGCCTCGTATTTTTATTTTTTTCTTGTTTTCTAAGCTTAAATTCCACACTAAAAGATCATCTACATAGGTAGCTTTGATCTAGTATCCTTGGATATAGGTGTGTGTGCTTAGATTCATAGAAAAATCTCTTAGCTTTTTTTTTCATTTGTGTTTGTAAGCTTTATAAAGGTCAAAATCTTGATTTTAAATTTTTCGGCTTAAAAACCTTAAAGTTTTCATTTTTCTTGTCCCTATATGCTTAGTAACACTTTTGGTACAAAAAAATTTGGAAAACAATAGTAAAAAACGTGTCTTTTTGAGCTTTGACAAATTGGTTTTTCATGGAGTACCGATCTAGTCAGTGCTGGTCTAGTCAGTCGTAGTTTGTGCCGATCTAGTCAGTGCCGATCTAGTCAGTTGTAATGTGTGTCGATCTAGTCAGTGCTGATCTTGTTAGTTGTAGTGTGTGCCGATCTAGGTAGTGCTAATCTAGTTAGTTGTAGTGTGTGCTGATCTAGTCAGTGCCGATCTAGTCAGTTGTAGTGTATGCCGATCTAGTCAGTGCCAATCTAGTCAGTTTCCAGCCTCAACCGATCTAGTCAACTTCAGAGATTGCCGATCTAGTTCCTTCTTCAAAGCACTACCGATCTAGTTACTACTACAAAGTTCCGATCTAGTTTACTCTACAAGACTACCGATCTAATTACTTCATCAGTGTCTACCGATCTAGTTTCTTCTAGACCGCCGATCTACCATTTTTGAAGACACCTGATCTAGTAATCTTGATTGAACCCAATCTAAACAATTCTCAAAAGACAACTTTAATTCAAACACAATTTCTTTCTACCACCGTTCGATCCGACAATAATCCTTAAACATACAAAGTCAAAAATGTCTTTTCTTGCCAAATTCGTTATCCTAAATGGTGCCGATAATAGACCTCCAATGTTAGACTAGCTTATGTATGACTCGTGGAAAAGTAGAATGGAGCTGTACATAGAAAACAGTGAAAATGGTTACTTGATCCTTGAATCTATTAGAAATGGTCCCCTTGTTTGGCCAATGATTGAAGAAAATGGGAAATGAGAAGAAAGAGAGTTCCTAAACTGTTAGCACCCGAGAAACTTCAATATGAAGCTGATGTCAAGGCAATAAACATCATTCTTCAAGGTGTTCCAGCTGACGTCTATAAACTTATGATTCACCATCGTGTAGCTAAGGATTTATGGGAACAAATTGAGCTATTAATGCAAGGAACATCATTGACAAAATAAGAGAGAGTTGCATCAGTTGCAACAAATGCAAGACAATGCAAAGTAACTTGACAAAGAAGAATTTCAAGAAACTGGATCCATGAATGCTTTTAGAGTACTCAAGAAATAGTTTCAACGGTTCATTAATTTCTTATACTATTTCGATGATGATGATGGTCTAATGATATGCAAGTTCTTTCTAGCATACACTCGAATCGAGGTTCGACAGTTCCATGATACATTGATCCAACACATGGAATCTGTTAAGAACTCTATTGATGAAAGAACTCAACATAAACAAGAGTATGATAGCAGGGTGAATGAAAGACATATGCACTCAAAAGAGAGAATGGTTGATTCGGAAAAAATATTGGATGCTAATTTGGTTGTTACAAAAAGCAGTGGGACAGAATCAGAAAAGCATGTTACAAGCAGCAGATCCGGGAATGATACACATGTTGAGGATGCAGATATCAAACCCGTAAATGATAAAGAGGCAATGGCTGAGGTACAACTGACTGCTCAACATAATGTACTTGCTAATGAGCAACAACATTCTGTGCAATCTGGACCTATTTGTGACACACATCTGTTGGAAAAGGTTGATAGCAATACCACTCCTGATTCAACAAATATGTGTCATAGGGGAGGAGAGATTGACCAAAATGATGAAAAATGTCAAGTTTCATGTCCTTTATTTGATCCATCATTTGATAACATGACAACTGAATTTTCTAACCAATCTCTCGAGTCTGAAAATATTTCTCTTAAAAAGTCTGTTGCCCAACTTCAAAAAGATTTTTCAAGAATGGAACCACATTGTATTAACATGGAACTTAAATATCAAAATCAAGCTTTAAAAGACGGGCAACATGGTCAAATTTTGAATGAAACAAGTAATAAAGCCAAGATTAACAAGGAAATAGAGATACTTGAAACAATCAATATCGAATTGGAACATAGTGTGGCTAAATTACTTGCAGAGAATGAGAAGTTGCATATGGAAAATGAGCATTTGAAACAGACTTACAAAGATCTTTACAATTCTATCAAAAAGACACAAGTTCAAACAAAAGACCATAATGACTCACTGATTGCTCAAATAAATAGTAAGACTATTGAAAATGCTGATTTAAAGGATCAAATTCAGAAAAAGGTTTTTGCGAATGTAGCATTGAAAAACGAAATAAGAAAGTTAAAAGGAAATAGCATGGATACTAAGTTTGAAAAACCATCAATCTTAGGGAAACCGGTTTTACAACCACCTAGAAACCATTTAATTGTTAGACAACCGAATGCGTTTAAATCTGAATGACCTAATTTTTCAAAACTACGGTTTGCCTCCCAAGTTGATGTGAATAACGTTTTGTCAAAACCAGTCACTCCTCTTTATTTGCCTAAAGTTAGAGAATCTGTGTTTGTAAAACCTCATTATGTGATTGCATATGGCTCATCTAGGAATAGTTCTAAAGAATTATATGGGTCAAATGACATAGCTCATAATTACTATCTAGAGGAGGCTAAGAAAAAGACACAAGGCAAAAATATGAATCTTAAACCTACTTTGCTGCATACTACTAGCTTACAAAACACTACTAATGGTAGCAAACCAAAACCTAAGAGCAACAATCAAACATCTCGGAGTTTGCCAGTATCTAAGAGTAGCTGTGGAATGTCAAATGGTGTGCAACTAGTAGATCACTCTAGGAATTCTAGTTCCTTTTCGGACTCCAAACACTTTGTTTGTTCGACTTGTAAAAAATGTGTCTTTAATGTAAATCACGATGCCTGTATAACAAAATTCCTAAAAGAGGTAAATTCTCGTGTTAAGGTTCAATCCCCGAAGACTAGAAATAGTAACAAACTCGTAGAACCAAAGATTCATACTCAAAATCCTGGTAGGCAGATTGTTACAGGACATAGGTTTTCTCCCAATAAGTCTTCCGCTGTGCATGAGAAAACAAACACTCCTAGATCTTGCCTTAGGTGGATACCGACGGGTAGAATTTTTAACACTGTTGGTCTTAGGTGGGTTCCAACTGGAAAGACATTCATCTCTAGCACAACAAAGGTTGACTGTGAACCCCCAAATGGTTTAAATGAAGATATCACTAACCCATGTGAATACGATCAAACTCTCAATGTCAATGCAGGTACTCTTAACTTAAGTGCAAGTATATCTTTCAATCCTTAAAAGGAAAGACTTAGAGTTTGGTTGCTGAAAAAGTTGATGTCTTAGAATTAAGTGCCTCAGGGGATTCTCAAGCAAAAACAGTCTCCAAACAGTTCTCAAGGTGTCAATGAACAACAAAAACATGCACATTTTGATGATCCATGCCATGAACTTCTCCATAGAGTCTACATTTCACAGGGATCATCTTCAAATGTACATAAATGATTAAAAGAACTGCTATGGCATCTGTAGATAACACTTCAGGCCTCATTCCTCAAAGAAAAGAAAGGTGTACGCTTCAGTGCGCTTTATCTTCAAAAGAAGAGAAATATTCTTGTTTTCGACCATTCTCATCAACAATGATATGTTCTCACATGCTCGGATATTATTAAAGTGGATCAACGTACATTAACTTGTATTTTAGCTCACTTGGTTAATAAAAAAAATGGCAATCACATATGCAATTTTTCAAGGGGAGAATAGTAAGCAAAATATGGTCAAAAGTTTATTGATTTTTCAAATGGTCAACATGGCTTCGGAACATAGCAGTTCAGGACCCGCAATTCATGAAATGACTCCTACAACAATCAGTTCAGGACTCATGCCAAATCCTCCTCCTTCAACACCGTTTGTACCACCTTCAAGAATTGATTGGGATCTTCTGTTTCAACCGCTGTTTGATGTATTACTCACTCATCTACCTAGTGTTGATCGCCCATCCCCTAAAGTCATTGCTCTAATTCCTGAAGTAGTAGCTCTAAAACCCGCTGCATCAACCGGTTCACCTTCCTCAACAACTGTTGACCAAGATGCACCATCACCTAGTAACTCACAAACAACACCCGAAACTCAATCTTTTGTCATTCCTAACGATGTTGAAGAAGACAATCATGACTTAGATGTTGCACATATGAATAACGATCCATTCTTTGGTATTTCAATTCCAAAAAACATTTTTGAAGCATCTTCTTCTTCGAATGTTATTCCTATTGTCGTGCACACTGCTGCTCCTAACTCAGAACACGTTACCAAATATACCAAGGATCATCCTTTAGAAAACATCATCGGTGAACTCGAAAGACATGTTTCCACAAGACTCCAACTACGTAAACAAGCCTTATTTTGTTACTACGATGCCTTTCTCACATCACTTGAACCAAAGAACTATAAAGACGCATTAACTCAAGAATGTTGGATTAAAGCAATGCAAGAGGAACTTAATAAATTTGAACATATTGAAGTCTGGAAAATCATTCCTAGTCTAGATAACGTGATGGTTATTACTTTAAAATGGATCCACAAGATGAAACTTGATGAATTAGGAGGTATTCTAAAGAACAAGGATCGATTGGTTGCTTATGGTTACCGTCAATAAGAGGGAATTGATTTTGAGGAATCTTTTGCTCTAGTGGCTAGACTTGACGCTATTAGAAATTTCCTCGCCTATGCTGCTCACATGAATATGATCGTCTACCAAATGGATGTTAAGACGGCATTCTTGAATGGTATTCTGCATGAAGAAGTTTATGTCAGCCAACCGGACGGGTTTGTGGATCAAGACAATCTGAATCATGTGTATAAGCTTAAGAAGGCCCTCTATGGGTTGAAACACGCTCCTCGCGCGTGGTATGATCTATTGTCGAAGTTTCTACTCTCTCAGGAATTCTCTAAAGGAACCATGGATCCCACATTGTTCATCAAAAGACAAGGCAAAGATATTCTCTTAATGCTGATCATGCGGGTTGCCAAGATACTAGACAAAGTACTTCTGGATGTATGCAATTATTGGGAGACAGACTTGTTAGTTGGTCATCAAAAAGGTAGAAAAGCGTTATGATATCCAGTACGGAAGCTGAATATATAGCCTTGTCCGGCTGTTGTGCTCAAGTCCTTTGGATGAGATTACAGCTTACCGACTATGACCTTGGATTCAATAAAATACCAATGTACTGTGATAACAAAAGTGCTATTGCCTTATGCTGCAACAATGTTCAACACTCTCGATCAAAACATATTGACATCATATTCCACTTCATCAAAGAGCAAGTTTAGAATGGAGTAGTAGAGCTTTACTTTGTCAATACGGAGTATCAGCTGGCGGACATCTTCACTAAAGCCCTTGGCAGAGAAAGAATTGAATTTCTGATCAACAAGTTAGAAATGCGAAGTTTTACTCCGGAGACTCTGAAACTATTGGCAGATGAAGCAAAAGAATAGTGGTGGTACCTATTCCAATAACATGTATAATATGTATATATATTTTAAAAACCAAAAAGATTTTTCATTTTTAGAAATTTTTTATAAAAACAAAAAATAAAAATATAAAATATTTAAAACCAAAAAAATTAAAAAATGAAAAAAAATGAAAAAAGAGGTAATAATGGCATGTCTTCTAAAAATCGATAACATTTACGGTCTTAGAAATGTCATTCAATAATGATACGAGGCTGTAAATGAAGTTCGAGCAGAAGTTCTAAATGTTTTCAAAACATGCCAAATGGCTTGCTATTATTTCAGATAGCAACCCGGTCATCATCTTAAAGGCAAGTATTCCATCAAAAAGGAAACTTGACCTCTCAACGGGAATTAATTTTCTCGGGCATGGTCTACTTTATGACCATGCAAAGGCTTGTGTTTACTTTGCAACACAACCCGTGCTTCCTATATACAATAGGTGTACGTGTCAGTGCATTTATTTGTCAAAATAAGAGAAATCTTATTTTTATTGGTAAAAAGTTATCTTCACAATGAATCAGTGTTTTCAGTAATCACAAAAAGATTTTTCAAAAACAATTCGACCACTCAAACAATGACTACAGCTCTTTAAATAGAAAACGGGTCATTATTTGAGGGGGAGCAATTTTCATCAAATAATCTTTTAAAACGGTCTTTCAAATTAAGTCACGAAATAAACGGATAAAGTTTTTAATAATGACGGATCACAATTTAAGGGGAGTTAATGGATTTTAACTACACAAGCTTTAGATGTCATTTGTTTCAAACTTTAGGGACTTATTTGAAAAATGAGACCTAGTGAGTATAGGCTTTAAACGACATTCGATCAATATTGCCAACACCTCATAGTTGTAAAAGACTTAGGATTGTTTGGAAATAATCAACTAGTTTTAATAGCCTTGAAGTTGATTCTCACGGGATAGATCTAAGCTTAGTTATACCTCAAACACGATCTCAAGTATGTGTGCGTACAAGGTTTTGCTGATTCCGAGGTGTCAAAACCAGCAAGGGGGAAGGAGTAGATGTATACTTGATAGAGTCCATGGCCTTCTTTTGAAGTCACCTTCTTTAAATTTTAGGCCTTTCTTTGTTTCTTTTGGGTGCACTATTTCAATAACCTGGTGGAAGAGTCATCTCGTCATTAGTCAGTATGCATCATTTGAGTCCCCAGGGGGAAGTGTGGGGAGTATAATTATTTAAAATGTGAGAAGAGCTCTGTCTGATTCAATTAATGTTTTACCCGACCGGTCAATCTCTAAGCTTATTCTTAAAATGAGTAGAAATATTTGATAAAAGAGGTACACATAGGGATTTAATTGTCTACATCCGGGACTTAGTTGACTTTGGTGTTTCAATTTATATCATAACTATCCTGAAGAGAGAAATGCGCTCATCCAGGATTTAATTGACTTTGATGTTGCGGTATCGAATTCTTGAAAGGGTTAAGTGTGTACTTAGGATATCTGGGCTTTATACATCAAGGCTGCTTGATGCGGCTTCCAAGAAAGTCCTGAATCTACTCAAGAAAGGATTGCTGGTTTAAGCGGAAGCTAAGACAACATCAACACAGTCATCACCAACCACACAAGCTCAAGTTACATATGTATCTGAATCTGTTTCATACTTAAAGTTTGAAGCAAAGACTTTCGTAACTTGGAAAGAAAGTTGAAGCAATGCCGAAGAGTGCTTGGATAGAGAAAGATCTGATTGACAACTTCTTGAAAGAAAGAAGGTTAATGAGGAGCTTAGAAAAGTTTGTTGGTGGGAGATTGTACGAAGGAGACCTACGGCTGCTACAAAGAACCATATGATTCTATCATATGATGTTCTCATCATTCAGGTCAAACCTCATACATAATAATCTTGTGAATATATAAATGTGTAGTGTAGACTTAAAATTTAGGCATATATAGTGTTTGAGTATAAATTTTCAAGAAATTCTTAGTAAATTCAAAATTTTCAAATCAACATACTCAAACACAATATAATCGACTCATAATTTGAGGGGGAGCATTAAAATGTTCCTGTTAGATATTGTGTAACATTTTGTCCCCGAACGTTTAATCAATTGATATCCAAAATATTAAGGGATTAACATTTTGGATAAGGGAAGAAAATATGATTAAACTATGATTAAACTGAATCTAATTTATATTGAAATGTGATCATATAAAATGGACTCAATGCACTCTACACTTAGCATGTACTACGATTACGGTGCACATGTTAAGGGGGAGCTTTTTTGTGTGATGATGAAAAACTTTTAAAGTGTAAATCTTTTGATATTTATATCAAACACTTTGATTGAAATTTTCAATGTTTTTGGTTTTGATTGTGATGGAATACCTAAAAGACCGACCATGTACTTAAATTTATAGAGTTATAAGGTGGTTAGATATAGGTATTCAAATCCCATGATCCAGCCAGAACCAAAGGGATCTACCCAGGAATATCCACTAGATAGTGTAGAAGTCCTTAAGTATGATACAAAAGGAGAAAAAGTGAGAATCAGGAATAATGCCGACTGAGATGGAGCTAGCACTAGAATAAACCCAACAAGGTGTTAGTTATGAAGTCTCGGTAAGCATTGAAGGGGTTAAAGAATGAAAAAGAAATGTAAGGATAAAGGGTGAAAAGAAAGAAGCCCTCCATACACTTAGGCAGAAACCGGGTCAATACATAAACTATCGGAAACACTAAGTTGTTGTCTGACATTGAAGACAATCATGGACCCAATGACGCTATGCACAACCCTCCCTAGCTACTCAAAGTCTCTCAACAGACTCTTGTTTCATTTCTCACGGAGATTACACGTATTTCTATTGACTTTCTCACTCTGAGTTAGTTGATATTAAAAAGGTGGCAGTCTGCTCCAGCCTTCGATCACTAAAATCAAAGTACACTATTGAGTCTAGAGCCAAAAGAGATCATCCATAAATCTTATTAGGACACCTGTCAAAATTATGCTTGCTAAGTCACACAATGTGAATAACAAGATATATTTTAAGAGTCCTATGCATTATCCTTGTGATTTTTTCAGAACATCCGAGTGATATTACTCACAGTAAAGATGGAAGTCCTGCTTGAGCCAACATCAAACAAGCTCATGGTAGGTGACTTGTGTGATTCTATAAGAATCAAACTTGTTCCAGGTTATGAATTGACGATTGATGATGAATTTTGAAATGATTAACACTCTCGACGTGTCACAAAACCACTTTATCAAGTGATACGTCAATTGATTTTTCTATTCAATCAGTGAGATAGTAACTTACTGGTTCACTCTTATCGTGTTATCTGCTTTGAGACGTTCCGGTAATGAGAACATGCTGAGTTTGATGAATCTAATGCATATGTGTTAGAAAGATTCTATACTTCAGTTGGAAATCCTGTCAAGGAGATTCTTTTTAAATTGAATCTACCTGATTGCAGGTCGATTGTTAGGAATTATATTTTAGTTGATAAGACAAAACAAGAATGAAACAAAAAGACTAAAATCGTCATTCAAGAATTCTACAAGCTGGTGGAGAATTATTGAAGATTTACTCAAAGATATCAAAAGATCTCCTTATGAAGAAAGAAGATAACAGAAGATCAAGTTAAATGTTTAAAAGATTTATGTTTATCTCTTTGTAAAACTTATTATCTCTAGTATATAAAGAGATACAGGTTATAGGTTTTAGACATCCAGAAAAGTGTGTGTTCTCAATGAGAGTCGACAAAAGAAAACGTGTGTGTACACGTTTGTATAGTTAGTAGTAGATGTCTATCTAGAGTTTAGCCTCAAGGTAATCAAGGTTTTCCTTGATCCCTATTATAGTTCATTAATGTAACCGTATTGTTCTGATCAAATAATATTGGGGCTGTGGTGAATGTTTGGTAAAACCTTGTTATGATAATATTGATTCTATGTTTGAATATTCTGCCTATGTTATCATTATCCTAGATTAGTTCTTAACAAACTAGAGCTACAACGATCTGAATGTTTTTCACAATTGGTATCAGAGCCAAGGGGCTCTCGATCTAGGATCTATAAGGTTGTGATTCTATGTCGTGTTTTGAAGAAAAAGAAGAGACAATTTTTTTTTTTGGAATTTTAAGCAGATTCAATGTAACAGGAAGCATGGTTTCATGAAGACGACATCAAGGTATTTGGGTTTCGACGAGCAAAGTATACAGGAGCCAGCAAGAGCACATGAAGGAGAATGCTAATTTGTGACTGTTTCGTGACAGCTTTGTGACACTAAAAAGTATTGTCTGGATACTTAAAAAAAAGTGTCATAAATTTTGGTATCCTTAACAGTGGTAATTGGTGGTTACTACTACCACGAGGCACAATACTGCTAGTGATCATAAATATTGGTGCTTTACTAACGCTAAAAAGTGTCACAAAAAGGTATGGGAGGAAGGAGCAATTTATACTGCCAATACAAGTTAGTACTGCTCGCTTTGATGTTTCTACTACCAAGGTAAAACATTACTACTGCTATGCTTATCGTTGTTAAGGGTTAGTACTGCTGTCTATAATAGTTAATATTGTTCGGCCTTGTTTAATGCTGCTTGTCTATACGTTGCTACTGTTGGGATTACAAAGTGCACTGTAGTAATTGGTTTGTACTGCTCGTTCATAAACTTAGTACTGCCAACGAAGAGATACAAGTTAATACTGCTAGCTTTATGGTTAATACTGCTACCCTTAACAGTTAGTATTGCTCGTCTTGGTGTGAATGTTTATACTGTTAGCTATCATGAGTTTGTACTGCTAAGGATAGTGCTTAGTACTGCTCATTGGAATTTTAGTACTGCTAGTTCATTGTTTATACTGCTAGTTAGTACTGCTAGCATTATCCGATATCGAACAACAAAGATTGATGGAATGGCAGATATCGAATGGCACACAGAGATGGATTTCGGACAGAACTGGAAAACCAATTTTATTTGATTTTGGTTTTTATGATTTTGAGATCATCAACCAAGCATAATCTATTATCATCATCTTGTGATCTTGTCGCCGTCTTGTGCACTTGTGACTTTCAGACTAACATGCTCATACTTGGTCTTGAAAACTTGAATAAGACATCTTTCTTAAAAATCTTTAACTACAACACTTTGTCACTTAGAGAAAGACGTTCGGTATTAGAGTGACGGATACTTCTTTGAAATTATTTTGACTTTAACACTTCGTCACTTTAAGAAAGACATACGATATCAGAGTAGCGGAAGTCTTGAAACATGTACTTGAGCTTTCATGATGTCTTTATATATGTCGGTCGAGTATGAGCATGTAGTATTGGCTTCGACTCGTCATCGAGAAACTGCTACCACTGTCAGGAAAGCTGCATAAATAGGATAGTGATAAACAACATATATGGAAGAAAGTGGCTTTGTCACTTCGTCGAATATGGATGTAACAACCACGGTTCCCCATTACTCAGTATAAATACTGCCTGTGATCAGGTAGAATTCCAAAGAATCTCCTTGACATGGTTTGGCAGTTGCACTAGCCGTTCTCATTATCGAAGCATCTCAAAGTAGACAACACGGTAAGAGTGAACCGGTAAGTTAATATCTTCCCGATTAAGCCGTCAATTCGTGTTCAGCTTTCCTATGTCCAGATACCCTTGCGAGGCTTCCTATGGACATAAGATTGAAAATTGATTTAAGAAAATAAGTCGGTGTGTCAAGATGCAAACGGTTTTTATGATACACCAACATTTTTAATCTTTTCAAAATTCATTCGTCAATGCATAAGCTGGACCAAATCGATATCCAGTGTCACAAGTTTGATCCTTGTAGGATCTCACAAGTCACCTACCCAGAGCTTGTTTGATGTTGGCTCAAGCATGATTTCCATCTTCATTGTGAATACTTAAGTATCACTCGGATGTTCTAGCAAAATCACAAGGATAATGCGTAGGACTCTTGATATATATTTCTTGTTTTCCATAATGTATGAATTAGCAATCATATTTTGGATAAGTGTCCTAATGAGATTTATGGATGATCTCTTTTGGCTCTAGACTCAATAGTGTACATTTGGTTTTAGTAATCGGAGGCTGGAGCAGACTACCACATTTTTAATACCAACTAACTCGGAGTGAGAAAGTAAATAGAAATGTGTTTAATCTCCGTGAGAAATGAAACAGAAATCATTTGAGAGAATTGAGTAGCTAGGGAGGGTTGTGCATTGCATCATTGGGTTAATGATGTCAGTCTTCAATGTCAGCAATCATATTTGTGATTCTGACCCTGATGTATTGACCCGGTTTCAGCCTAGGTGTAAGGAGGGCTTCTTTCTTTTCACCCTTTATCTTAACTTTTCTTTTTAATTCTTCAACCCCTTCAGTGATTATCAAGACTTCATAACTATTACCTTGTTGGGTTTGTTCCAGTACTAGCTCCATCTCAATTGGCACTTTTCCCTTATTCTCACTTTTACTCCTTTTTTATATCATACATATGGACTTCTACACTAACTAGTGGATTATCCATGGATAAATTCCTTCGGTTATGGTTGGATCATGGGAACGAATACCTATACCTAACCACCTTATAACTCCAAATAATTAAATGCATGGTCGGTCTTTTGGTATCATTCACAACCTTAAAACCATTTGCAATGCTCCCCCTCAACATGTGCATCGATATTCGAAAACGTTTAGCACATGAAGGGAGAAGCTTATACTTGAGTCCTTGAAATTCACATCTTTAGCCATATATTTTAATCAAATTTTCTCCCCTTATCAAAAATGTCAAATCTCTTGATATTTAAGATACCAATTGATTCAAATATTTACAGATTCAGGGAAAAAATGTCCAATTATTGACAAGCCGAATATAGGAACATATTGATGCTCCCTCTCAATTTATGAGGGAATAATATGGTGTTTGAGTACGTTAATTTGAAATTATTTGGATTTACTAAGAAATTCTTGAAAATTCGTACTCAAACACTATATATGCCTAATTATAGTCTACACTATTTATTTACATATTCACAAGAATTATTATATACGAGAGATGGACCTGAAATAAGATAGGGTACAATATGACAAAATCATATTGTCTGTTCTAGCAGCCTGAGGTCATTTTCGTATTCTCTTCCACCAACGAACTTCTCTAAATTCTGCATCAACCTCCTCTCATAAAGCTGCTTGTCGATATTCTAAACCATAACCCGAGCCCTTCATTTGTCTAATCCACTCCATTTCCTCTTTGGCAGATATTCCATCCTTATTCCCTTAGCAATACCATGAAGAACAGTCCAAACATCATTCAGCGTGCCATCACTGAATTTATGGAGTTCATTAGCGCGCATCAATCTGCATATGTTGTTCTGGTCCTTGTATATCACTCCTTTAGGGTCTAAATATGTAGTGTATGCGGTTCTGCTCCTGAGATTTGACCTAATGTGTCTGGCTTGGTAAGGTTGAGCTTCTTTTGGTAACTTTAAACACATAATTAAAGATCTTCCACCCGCCTTTGAATGACAATCCATCTGGTGAACATACGTAATGCCACATTCAAGTCATACCATTCGTCGATTGTGAGATTGGTCAACTTCTGTTGAACAATTAGAAGTAACATGTCTTCTATGTCTTATACACGAAGTCATGGGAAATCACCTTCTCTAAAATTGTACAGCTTCTGATCCTCTCGACGAACTTCAATCTCTTCCAAGTGACCGTAGTCATACTTCTTCATAATCGTAAGTTTGGTAACCGCAATGATTCGTTTTCTAGAGTAGACATCCTTTGACAAAGACATGTTGGCATCAAACCTGTAGAAATGTTAATGTTTGGGACCCTAATGTGAAGTACCCTAGTAGGCATGTTTATCATATACCACCTTCACGGGACTCTACAAATTTTGAACCAAGTCTTCAGTCCATTTGATCTCATATGCAGCAGCCTTTGTCTTTGTAATGAAAGTTGAGTACCGTATGCTTAAATCTCTACCTTTTCGATATTCTAGGTCGTTGTTGATAAAGAAATCCTGAGGGATAACTTGACGGCTTTGATGATCTGGAATCAACATGAGAGGTTTATTGAGATCGAACGGATACGGTTTGCCTTTCATGTTATGCCAGTCGAGTCGTTTAGTTGTGGCCTTGGAACATTCTTCAAGATGATACTTTAATTCTGTAAGACTTTTGCAGGTGCCTTTGAGTAGCTCGAATGTCGGTCCAACCAGAATTTCTTGAGTTAGACCTTTAATGTTGAGCCGATTCAGGACAAATGCAGAGAAGTCAAATAAGGTATCCATGAGCTCATCGAATAAAGTACGAAGTTCTTTAGCACGAGCATCTTGACTAATCTAGGTCTAAAGAGGTCAAAAGTCAACATGTTGTCTCTTATTCTAATCAGAATCAAGAGTTGAAGGTCGTTCGGGTTTCATGAACCAGTCATCCTTGGAAATATTATAATTTTGTATGTTGGAGTCTTTCGATCTTGTTAGTTTTCTTGATGAAAGGTGAAAAGTTGACTTCTGTTGACTATTTTGCGTAAAACAACGGTTTCGGTTTAACCAAGAGTTTTGATGAAGTTTTGAATTCATGAATGAATCAATTATGATTTGTTTTTCTATTTTAGAGTGGTTTTGAGGTTTTCAATGCTTTCCGGGAAGTTTTCCCGCGTTTAGGGAAAAATCGTCACGCAGCGCGTACCTACACGACAGTTTATTTAAGTGTTAAGATTTATGAAGTTGGGAATGTGATGATGGGTTTATTTATTTAATAAATTCATTATAATGAAATAATGTTGATTTAAATTGTAAATCATGAGTGTGAGATTTGAAAGTTATCAGAAAAATGGTGGTTTTCGTAAAATTCGGTAAAAGACCGTAACAGTAGTAAAAAGGTGAAATTTTGGGTGAATATAAATTTCCAAGCTATATTTTGCAATTTGAAGTGTTTTTAAATGAATGAGAAATGTTTGGTTGAGTTTTGTAAAAAAAAATCGCGTTTCGGTCCGGAGTCAGTCGATAACGGCTCAAAATGGATTTTTGTAGCTTTATAAGGTGATAAGTGTCGTATGAATAACCTAGGTTTATGGAAAAATATTTTTAAACGCAACGGAAATGATAACTAAATTTGGTTGACGTTTTAAATAGATGAAAATTGAGTTTTTAAGTGATCCCGACATAAAAAGGAAGACCCGCAAACCCTCCTAGGATCCATTTTCGGTTAAGGAAGAGCAAGAGAGACAAAATGGCTATTTTTAAGCTAACATGTCCCCTTTGGTACACTTATAACCACCATTACCTCAACCATTTCACATACATGCATCATTTTGAAACCAAAACAAAAACATATCTCTCCCTTTGTCCTCTCTATTACCGGACGAACACACACACCTAGAAAACATCAAGATTTTTGAAGATTTGTCAAGACAGGAGGTTAAGGTAACATTATTGGGTTGATAACTAGTAGTTTCGGGTTGTAGAAACAAGGTTTTAGTCTCATTCGCGTGTCTCGATCGAACCAAGCTCATCAAACAAGTAAGTTTTTCAAAAAAACTTTGAATTTAAGTTGTACGTTTGTGATTATGGTGATGCCTAGACGCTAGTTGTACAAGTTGATCGCCATAAAGGTCGAAACTTGAAAACAAAAATGTAAAAAGGGGTGTTTATGCGTCGGCTTATAAAAGAAAGGAAGGAAAAAGGTTTTGAGTTTAAATAAAATGGTTGTTGTGGTAATTTTTCATTTTTGTAAAAGTACTTATAAGGGCTTATTTTGAGGCTACGCTAATTTAAAACGCTAAGTGTAGCTTATTTGATTTTGGATAAGGGTACGTTGGACTTGTTCAGCCCAACAAGAGTGCGTTTGGTTTGGGTCCGGCCCAACTAGAGTGCGTTTGGTTTGATACCGGCCCAACAAGGATGCGTTTGGTTTGGTTTCGACCCATCTAGGGTGCGTTTGGCTAGTTCGGCCCAACTAGGGTCCGTTGGGTTGTTGCATCCAGTGCCAAATGGGCTCGGCCCAATTGGTTTTTGACTTATGAATTTTTGGCTTACGATTTTAATTTATATATTAAGCTTTTAGCTTATTTAGTTTCGGCTTATTTTGAGCTTATTGATTTTTGACTTGTCTCATAAGCTCATGGCTTATTGGGTCTTTCGGCTTACATAAAAAGCTTATGTCTTACTTAGTTTTGGATTTATTTATATTATGAGCTTATAACTTATTGTTCCGGCTTAATGAGCATCGGGTTATGGGATTTTGATTTATATTTGTTGTAACTTAATGGGCTTAAGGTCCATTGGGGTTGATTTGTATTTTGGGGGATTATGAAAATAAGTATGGAATATGTTTCGCTATCGGGCTAAGTATTTTAGACTAGGATGGACCATATGACCCAATAACGAATAAATGAGTTTGTGGACTTTTATAAATGAACTAAAGAAATTTGTGTTGGACTAAGAGGAAGATTTTTGTTGGACTTGTCGATTGAAAAGAGGTTATTTTGCCATGGTTTGATAAATCACGTCGAAGGTATTGATATTGTATTTGTCGGAAAACGTCGGATTTGTGAAAATTGTTTTGGATTAAGGTTTAATACCTAAGAAAAAAGTCATAAATACGTACGGGTCATGCCAAATTTTCAAAAGAATTATATACTTAGAGTTTTGCTAAAAAGAGATAAAAATTTCAATGTTTTAACGATAAATAGTGATTTAACTTGAAAATTTGATACGATACGAAAGATGTAATTTCCCAAAGATGTAATTGTCCCAAACTTTTCATAAATATTTACTATTTATAACCGTTGTTCATTTTAATTGAGGAATGAATGGTGAATCTTAAGGAGATTAAATGTTTAGTAAACGCTTTTTTTGGACATATTGAATGACGAGATGTTGTAACTACCTCGTTAGCCCGATAATAAGACAAAAATGATAATAAAATATTATTATTTTTACTTAAATTATTAAATACTTGTGTATATATATATATATATATATATGATAATAAAATATTATTATTTTTACTTAACTTATTAAATACTTATATATATATATATATATATATATATATATATTTAGCATATGGATTACGAAGGTGCGGATTAACTGTTTTCAACTTTTGAGCTCTTGCTCATTTCTTTTCGTTAGTTTTTTGCGGAGTATTTTGGTCGATTATATCGTTCGGAAATTTGAGGTGTTGAGCTTGTTGTATTGATGTCATACTTTGCCCAAATTTTTTTAGTCGTTTTCGCGTATCTACCACACAACCATAATATGAGATAAAGTGTTGATAATGAGATAAAGTCTTGGTAATAAGACGATGGTTTTTGTAAGAAATTAAAGATTTAAGACAATGACTTTGGAATGATATGAATTGGAAATGGATTTTGGGATGAAAATGAGGATTTTGTGTGAGTTAAGGGGAACACTTGTGGAATAAGATAATTTTGTACGAGTATTAATTTTGAGTGTTAATTAGGTCGTTGCCGGGTACATTGTGCGCTTGCGTAGAGATTTATTATGTTCTTCTTTATTTGAGATTATGCGGTAGCTTTGATTGCTGATTGTGGTAAGTTCTCGTAGCCCCTCTTTTTACTGGTTTTTCCGTTGGGTAAAATGATACTCAAATATGTTTGAAATGTTTTGAATTGATCTGTATGAAATGTGGTTTTGTTTTTGGGACAAGTTATGTGCTTATGACTGCTATGTGAATATTATGTGTTGATTTACTTGCATGTACTGTGTTTGGCATGGCAAGGTTCTGTGTGGTACTTGCATGTGCTGTGTTTGTGATCGAGTCGATAGTATATATATATATATATATATATATATATATATATATTATATACGTTATATATATATATATATATATATATATATATATATATATATATATATATAGGTAAACCGGCAAATCACTTTTAACAAGCGATAAACCAACTCACAAATAAAATATAATTCTGGAAGTATCGACTTCGAAAGTAACCCCTTCTAGTTGTTTCCCGGGTCGTTAATGTTCTGACGAGGCATGAATTGAACTTCGTGTTGAGGTTTGTGATCGGGATTTGAATAGATTAAGATTTTGATTTTTGATTCTAAATTCTACAAATATAATGCAAGAAACAAACAAAGGAAAGCTACAACTAAAGCAAACACAATTCAAGTACTAAAAATGTTAACGGGATTTTAAAAAACGCAACCTAAAAACCTAAAACATCAAATTTTAACCCTGGAAAAGTAAATTTAATTTTAAAAAGTCCTAAATGATAAAAGAAAATTTAAAAAAAAAAGAATTATATTTTTTTGACTTTTATTTTATTTATTATGAATTAAAAACAGTTTTAATCTAAAAATAATATTAAAAATACTAAACTAACTATTAAAGTTTTGGAAAAATTGGGAAAAATACTTTGAACTATGGGAAATCTAAGAAAAATAAGAACTAGAAAAGAAACTGGATGAATAAGTTGTAAATAAGCATATAAGCTCGTATAAGCAAAACACTAAACAACCCTTATATAATAAATTTTGCAAATATAAATCTCAAAAGTCCTAAGGGCAGATAGTAGTGGAGCGTGGTGTGAAAGGTGTTAGTTATGTGTTGAGAGGTCTCGGTTTAGAACCTTGAGACCTCTCCACAATACTAACACTTTTTTTTCTTTTTTAAACACCAAACTAATAAGCTAAAATAAGACTTTTTGTGAAATGACCTTTTTATAAAAAGCACAATTAAGCACAGAAATAAACTAAAAGAGGGAATAGAAGGCTTAAAGACTTAAAACTTTTTAATACTAAACTCAAATTTGAAAGAAAGCTTCTAAAAGCTTAACTTAAGGTCAAACAAGACAATAACACCTTTAACATACCCTAATAAGCAAACCTAAACAAAAGAAAATCCCATAAGCCATAAGCTCACAATCTTAAATAAGATTTTGATAAAACTGAAGACAAACAACCTAAGGGGGTATTTTAAGCTAAATTTTAAGCTACTTAACCAATAAGCTTGTTAGCCTCAAAATATTAAGTCGAACAATGAAGTTCGTTCATTATGAATATTAGGTCTCGGTCTTAATTTAATTAAATGTTGTAATAGGCTAGAACGGGGACCAGGCTCATTTAGTAATCTAATGTTGTATGTGTATCGGGCTAAAGCCCATTGTAATTCCGAGCCCGGCCGAAGAACAAATCCATACGGCCCAATAAGCCCAATAGTGGCCGCCCTATGGACAAGTATAAATACCCCTCTCCAAGTGTGGAGAAGGTGTTGGTCTCATTTGTATTTTGTGCAAGTAAATCAACCATTCTTATTTTCTCTCTAACTTCTCTCTAAAATTCTTATCATTCTTCTTTCCATTTTTTCTTATTCAAGTATGAAGTGAAGGTGATATTGGGTAACTGACATTTGGTATCAGAGCCACGGGTGTGATTTAGTTTTGTGTTCGTGTGGTTTTTACATTTTTTTTGGTTCAAAAATTCTATACATCTTACAAAAGTAAGTTTTGATCTTCTTAACTACTCAAGGTTTTATCTTGTTTAAAGATTAGGAGGTTGTAAACTTTCATTTTTGTTGTTTTCATAAAATTCGGTACGTGTTTGTGTGAAAAAAATCTGTGTCGAATTTGTTTTTTAAAGAAAATTACTACCAAGTTTGATAAAAATAGTACTTCCGAATTTATCATTTACAAAAGATAGTACATCGAATTTGTGTATTTATTCCGAATTTGAAAAATATAACCAAAGATTGTGTTAGCTTAGTTGGTTAGTCTGCGTATGCTAACACTTGATTCGAAAGGTTTGGTGTTCGATTCATACAAGCGTCATTTTTGTGTTATTTATTATTATTAATGAATTTGTGCTTATTCTGAATTTGTGTCTTATACCGAGTTTTGACAGAACTTTGTGATAAGTTAATCGATTTTTGTAATAGTGCACACGTTTTCGGTTTTATCAAAAAGTGTGTTCTAGGTTTTCATTTCATTCTCGGAATTTAGCATAAAATTTGTAATAGATACACAGTTCTTGGTTTTATCGAGTTTTGTGTTAGGAGAGGTATTATCTAATTCTGCAATAGGACATTTGTTAGATAATTTCCATTTGTAACTTGTCGACTTTGCTACAATGACTTGTTCGAGAAATTTATCCGAGAATTTCATCTGAGATACGATATTTGACTTGTCTGACAAGAGTTCAGAGTTTGATCTTAAGACTTATCCGAGAACAATTTTGAGTTTGCTCTACTCGATATCATGCAACATTTGTTATCTAATTTTGTTACTGGATTTGCTTTACCGAATTTGTTACCGAGTTTGTAACATCAAGACAAAACCACAACACAACATTATCATCTTAAGATCCTTCAATCATTTTCACTTCATAATTCTACAATCTTTCATCATGACAACTCCAATCACAACTTCCACAATTGACAGTCAAATGCATAACAACATCATGGAAGCTGGTTCAAGGGATCGTCCACCAATGCTTGCAACGGGCAGATATGCACAATGGCTATCATGTTTCTTACGGTACATTGATACAAAAACAAATGGTGATGCCTTAAGGAAATGCATTCTCGAAGGTCCTTACATTCCCTCTACTGTCGTAATACAAGATGTGCCTGCAACAGAAAAATCTCTAGCAGTTTCTGAACACACAACAGTTGAGACAATTCTGAACATGTCTCCTACAAACAAATCTCATTTTGAATCAGAAAAGGAAGCAATTCATATGATATTGACTAGAATTAGAGATGGAATATACTCCACTGTTGATGCGTGTAATACAGCTCATGAAATATGGGAAGCTATTGAAAGGCTACAATAAGGTAAATCCCTCAACATTCAAGATGTTAAGACAAACTTATTTTGGGAGTTTGGAAAATTCACCTCTCACGATGGAGAATCAATAGAGTCATACTACTCTCGGTTTTACAAGGTGATGAATGAAATGATCAGAAACAATTTGTCAGTTGATAAAATGCAAGTCAATGTTCAATTTCTTCAACAACTTCAACCAGAATGGTCAAGGTTTATAGCAATTGTCAAGCAACAACACAAGTTGGATGAAGTTTCATATCACAAGTTCTTTGACATTCTGAAACAATATCAAAAGGAAGTTAATGAACTCCGTGCTGAAAGAATAGCCAAGAATACTAACCCATTAGCACTTGTTGCTACTGCTCAACCACATCAAGATCCTTACTATCAAACATCAAAGTCTTACAAATCATATGCACCAACATCAAGAACATCACTTCCAACCAGATCAAATGCAACTACAAGACACAAAGGCAAAGAGATAGCCAAGCCAATCATACCTCCATCTGAGTCCGCTTCTGAACAAGCTCAGAAGGATAAGGAAATGCAGAAAAATTTGGCTTTTATTGCAAAATACTTCAAGAAACTCTACAAACCTACCAACAACAACCTCAAAACTTCCTCAAACACTAGAAATAAGAATGTGGATACTACTCCAAGATACAAGAATGACAATCAGTCTGGAGAGTTTGGGAATCAGAGGACAATGACTGTTGCTGGGGCTAGGGAAACTGTAGGTGGTCAAGTAGTGCAGCAGTCTGGGATACAGTGTTTTAACTGCAAGGAATTTGGTCATTTTGCAAAGGAATGCAGGAAAACAAAACATGTTAAAGACTCCACGTATCACAAGGAAAAGATGTTGCTGTGTAAACAAGCTGAGAAAGGTGTTCAACTTCAAGCAGAGTAATCTGACTGGCTAGCAGACACGGATGAAGAGGTTGATGAATAAGAGTTGGAAGCACATTACAGCTATATGGTAAAGATCTAGGAGGTTCCTAATGCAAACTCAGGCACTATTTCTGAGCCATTAGAATAGGTACAATACGATACTGGATATAATGTGTTTGCCAATGAAATACAACATTCTGAGCAATCTGAATCCATTAGCAACACATGTGTAGTGGAAACGGGTGATAGTAATGTCATTCTTGATTCACCGAATATGTGTGATAGTGATATTAAGAATGACCAAAATGCTGTAGAATGTGATGATGAGCGTGTTGCGCTTGCTAATTTAATTGGAAATTTAAAACTTAATGTTGATGAAAATAAAAGGATTCAAAAGCAATTAAAATTTTTGAATGAAATTGTTTACAAAAAGAGTCAATCAATCTAAACCATTCATATGTTAGCACCCAAATGCCCAACATTTAATGGAAGACCTACCTTTGCAAATCTTATGTACCTCAAAAAGGCTCAATATGATAAACCATGTTTGTATGAGATCCCACATGACCAATCTGATCCTGCAAACAGACTCATCCCCGATGGGGAAGAAACTCTGACTCTTGAAAAAGAGAGACGATCAAAACTGAATAAAGACTTAGTGAACCCCTATAACTACACAAAGTTAAATAGTCTTTATGAATTTTTAAACCCCCGACCCAGGAATATCTTGTTTAGTTAGCACATGCAAATGAAATAAGGAAGAAAATGTAGAGAAAATCATTTGTGAAAACAAAACCAAATATTTTCAAAAACATAGATTTCTTACCATTGTCCAAATCAATAAGCAAAAGTAGACAAGCATATAATGTCATGACGAACAACATAAATCATCTTAGAGAACTTGTCGATCAAGCTTGGGTAAAACATTCAAAGGATCATTTTCGTGCCCCAACATTGGTAAAGATATGGAAATCCTGATTAAGACATGTTTGATGCTCTTGCCCTTAAGACTCTGAATGATAGTTTCACATTTGTTCATGAACTTAAGAAAGAAATGCATGCTAATTTAAAGTACGTTGAATCCCTTGAAAATGAAATTGATGAACTTGAATCTGATTAGGCAGAATTTTCAAACATGTATGATAAGCTCTTGCAAGAATGTGTGTCTAATGATGTTATGTGCTCTTATTTGCATTCGTTATCTGATTCAGATGCGCACACTGAATTGCAATGCTTATATCTTCATAAAGTCAAGGAATGTGAATGTCTTGCACAAAAGCTTTCGAAACAAACTGAATTTGTTAGTAAAGAAGTTTATACTGAGCTTTTATGAAGTTTTGCTAAATAGAAAAACACTCAATTTTTCTTGAACTTACTTTACAACAATGTCAAGAATAAATGAAAAATGACACAGTTTGCAAAGAAAAAGCGTCAAATGTATTTCAAAAAGAACGTGAACAATATTTTGAGATATAAGATTTGAAAGCTCAATTGCAAGGCAAGAACATTGCTATAAGTGAGTTAAAGAAACTCGTTGAGAAATGCAAAGAAAAGTCTGTGGAAACTAAGTTTGATAAACCATCTGTTGTTCAACAACCAAATGCTTAAAAATTCTAAAACCATCAGTTTTAGGCAAACCGGCTCCTTTTTCAGACTCTCTTTAGAGGAAAAGTTTTACACAGACAAAGTCGGTTCCAAAAATTAATGTGTCAGAGGGTTTATCAAAACCAGTCACTACACAGATTTTGCCTCAAACAGCAAGGCAAGCTGTAAGAAACAAAAATGTGATTAAACCAGACATGTATCAAATTGACACTAGGACAATACAAACTAGAGCACCACAGTTGCCTTAGACTTCTAGGAAGACTACTCCTCGCGTGTCTACCTCTACAGGAGTAATTCACAGAACTAATGTTAAGCTAGACCACAAGCTAGAGCACTCAAAAAAAATTAGGTCAGGCCAAACAATATATTGTGAAAGAATAAGAAGACTGAAGTAGGAGACCACCATAGGATTTCTAGTATTTCTAATAAAATAAAGTCTGTAACTGCGAGTACTGACAGTTTAAAATCTAGAACATTGAATGTTAATGCTGTTTGTGCTACATGTGGAAAATGTATGTTTAATTCGAATCATGATGCTTGTGTTTCTAAATATTTAAATGACGTGAATGCTAGAACTAAGAAACCTAATGAGGTGCCTATTAGTACTAAAAACTCAAAATTTCAAGCGAACAATATCTGTTGCAAACACCCCATAAAGAAAACATTGACATCAAATCCACTACTCAGAAATCCAAGAGCTTACTAATATATGTTGTATGAGAAAACTAGTAAGCATGGAAAGGTGGATTAAATAACAATGCCCATCAGATATAAATGGTTCCTAAGAAAAAACGAAATGGAATGCCTAAATTACGAATGAGAGAAATTACAAAAGAAGAGTATTTTTGCTAAAAAAAAAAAAAATAGATAATGCATCTAGATACTAATGTCTTGAAACTCACAAATACTTTGGATCCAATTAGTAAAAATTCATCGGCCCTCTAATTCTCTTGCAGATTATTTAACTCATTTTATTCATTATTGACTCTGGATGCACAAAGCACATGATGGGTAATCTAACGCTGCTGTGCAATTTTGTTAAAAAATATTTGGGTACTGTTTGTTTTGGCAATAATCAATTTGCTCCAATTCTTGGTTATGGAGATTTGGTTCAAGGAAATATCATGATCAACAGATTTTATTACGTCAAATGCCTCAATTAAAATCTCTTCTCGGTTTGTCAATTTTGTGATGCGGATTTGGAGGTTGCTTTTTAGAAATCTACGTGTTTTGTTAGAGATCTTTAGGGAAACGATTTACTCTCTGGTAATCGTGGATCTAATCTTTATACAATTTCTCTTTAAAAACTACTTCATCAACTCCAATCTGTCTTATGGCTAAAGCCTCACCAACTCAAGCATGGTTATGGCATCGAAGACTTTCTCATCTTAACTTCGACTACATCAACCTGCTTTCAAAGAAGGATGTCGTGATTGGTTTACCAAAAATTAAAGTATGTCAAGGATCAACTATGTTCCTCTTGTGAAGTAAGTAAAGGAAAAAGAAGTACATTCCAGACAAAGGTTGTTCCAAGTTCAAAAGGACGGCTAAATTTGCTTCATATGGACTTGTGTGGTCCAATGCGGGTTGCTAGCATAAATGGGAAGAAATATATTCTGTTAATTTTAGATGACTATTCCAAATATACTTGGACTCTCTTTCTACGATCCAAGGATGAAACACCAGAAGTTTTAAAAGATTTTCTCATAATGATCCAAAGAAATCTTCAAGCCCTAGTAATTTCTGTTCGAACTGACAGAGGCACTGAGTTCTTAAACAATACACTTAATACATTCTTTAAAGAAGAAGGAATTGAGCATTAAACTTCTACACCACGAACACCTGAATAGAACGGCGTTGTCGAAAGACAAAATCGTACTCTCGTTGAGGCTGCTCGAACGATGCTTTCGGCTTCTAAACTTCCTTTATTCTTTTGGGTTGAAGCAATTGCACACCGGCATGCTAACTCAAAAACAGCTCAATCATCATCCTACACATGAGAAAAACAACATATCAACATTATCAATGACAGGAACCTTCAAGAAACACCTTCACATCTTTGGTTGCACTTGTTACCTAACCAGAGATGGTGAAAATTTAGATAAGATGAAAGAAAAAGGGGATCCCTGCATTTTGGTGGGATAGTCCACTCAGTCAAAGGGATATCGCGTCTACGACAAGCTAACCATATTTGATAGATGAATCCATCCATCTCAGATTGATGAGAGTCAAGAGATGACGAAGACGATTGTTTGCTAATGACACTTCCCAAGGCCTCGTTTCTCAACGACAAGGCGTCAGAATTAGGACTCTCTGGTCCACGTCCCACAACTACAAAATGTTTCTCCTTCACAGATACAACACTCCATCACAACAAGAGTTGGTCTTCTTTTTGGTCCTTTATATGATGAATTTTTCAATACGGGTACTTCACGTGTCAACAAGTCTTCTTCTCCCACCGCCAATTCTATTCAACAAGACACACTACCTTCAACAAATATTCACTCTACATCAGAACCATCAACTCCTACAAATGTTCATGCTGAGGAAAACAACGATGATCAAGCAGAATTTACCAATCCTTTATGTACACCAGTACAAGAAGCTGTTGAGTCTTCCTTATGCAATTTTGGTAATTTAAATATGCATACCTTTAATCACCGCGTAAGATTCCGAATAGTACCGATGGACAAAAGATCTGACACCTTAACTCAAGTTCGTAGGAAATCCCATCCAAAAGCCAGTGCAAACAAGACGAAAACTTCCAACCGATCCTGAAATGTGTATGTTCGCACTCACCGTGAGGACAGCTGAACCAAAAAACATTAAGGAAGCAATGATTGATTCTGCATGGATTGAAGCAATGCAGGAAGAGCTTCATCAGTTTGACAGACTCCAGTCCTGGAACGTCGTTGACAAACCGTCGTCAAGAACGTAATTAACAGCTAAAGTGTTGATGGAAGAACAAAAAGGAAGAAGACCAAACTGTAATTCCCCAGCAAAGCATGACTTGTAGCTAAAGGTATGCTCAAGGAAATGTATTGATTTTCGAAGAATCATTTGCTCCAGTTGCTTGCTTTGAACTGTTCGAAATTTTTCTCGTCGCATATGTTTGCACACAAGTCTTTCCAATTCATCAAATATGGACGTGAAAATGGCAATTTCTTAATGGTCCCATTGAAGATGAGAGGTTTATGTTGCATACTAACCAAGACGGCATCTCGTTTGATCCTGATCATCCAGAAAAGGTTTACCGTCTAAGGAAAGCTCTATATAAATTGAAACAAAGCTCCAAAAGCATGGTATGATGAACTCTCAAATTTCTTGATGTCCAAAGGTTTTACTAAAGGTACAATTGACCTGACTCTATTCACGATAAAATACGGGGAAGACATTCTACTTGTGTAAATTTACGTTGATGACATAATTTTTGGGTCAACAAACCTTAAATTTTCTAAACGATTTGAAAAATTAATGCACAGTAGATTTGAGATGTCCTTAATGGGGGGAATGAATTTCTTTTTAGGACTTTAGATCCACCAATCCCCACGCGGTATCTTTATCAATCAGGCTAAGTACACTTTAGAGATACTTAAAAAACATGGTACACCAATGGCTACCAAACCTAAATTAGATGCAGACTTGAGTGGTGAACCCGTAGACCAAACTGACTACCGTAGTAAAATCGGGTCACTCATGTATCTGACATCTAGTAGACCAGACATAGTGCAAGCAGTATGTTATTGTGCAAGATATCAAGCAAGACCGACTAAAAACACCTCAAAGAGGTTAAAAGGATCTTTCGATACTTAAGGGGTACCATTAACATGGGACTCTGGTATCCGAAGGATTCTGGCTTTGAACTAACAACTTTTTCAGATGTCGATCATGCCGGATGTATTGATACCCGCAAAAGCACTTCTGGAGGAATACAATTCCTAGGTGATAAGTTAGTTAGCTAGATGTCAAAGAAGCAAGACTGTACGGCAATGTCATCACAAAGGCGAGTACATGCATTAATCTGCAAGTGTTGCACAAGTAATGTAGATGAGGACACAGCTTAAAGATTATGGCTTAAACTACAACAAGATACCATTATACTGTGACTCTTAGTCAGCCATATCAATCTCCTGCAACCTCGTACAGCACTCTCGTACCAAGCACATCCATACTCGATATCATTTAATCAAGGAACAGGTTGAAAATGGTATAATTGAATTGTACTTTGTCAGAACTGAAGTACCAATTTAGCTATATGTTCTACCTAGAACCCTTACCAGAAGAAAGAGTTTTAGTATCTTTGTCAGACGAATTGGTAGTGATGTTTACTCTAAGCAGAACTGAGAGGTTCGGACAAACAACTCTGCTTGATACCATCAAACATCACTTGTACCTATTTTAGAAAAAAATAAATAAATACAAAAAACATAAAATTTCAAAAGGAAAATACTAAACAAAAAATCAGAAAATGTTTTCACAAAAAAATCTGCTCGACATGTAATCTTGGAATCGATAACATTTACGTACCTAGAAATGTTGATTAACATCGACACGGGCATGTAAATGAAGTTCGAACAGGAGTTTTAAATGCTTTTAAAACATGTCATTTCTAATTTTCTTTATGACTTGTAATTGCTCTCTGATTACAACTCGGACCCAAACGACAAAGGAGAGTGTACGTTTCAGTGCGCTTATCCCTAAAGTTAGAAGATAAGTCTTCTAACATTTGGTTTTTCAAAAAGTTGAACACAATTTTTCAATAATTTATCAATGATAATTCATAATCTTTCAAAATTGTGTGTTCAACACTCCATCCCTCATAAAGTTTTACACGACAATTCTTCTACATTTTGTGTCATTTTCAAAATGAGTCAATGTTTGAGGGGGAGTTTTTCGAAAAAATAAAGTTTTAATGTTTTTGGATGCATCATCTCACGACAATTTTTATGTATTCAAAACATTATCAAAAATCTCTTAATAACAACTCAGAATTAATAATGACTACTCAATAGATTGTATGTTATAAGATGATTAAGTGATTGAGCACAAATTTTCCAAGAATTCTTCAATGACAATTCATAATCTTTCAAAATTATGTGCTCAACAATGCTAACCCTTAATTTTATATTCCTTTTACAACTTGGTATCATTTTTTAGTGTCAAACATATGTAAAAATGAGGGGGAACAAGTTAATGTTCCATATAATTCATGCTAATATGTTTTCTCCACGGATTTTTCATGACAAATTTTAATAACAAGGTATTTCAAAAACTAAAGTAATTAGTAATTTTAAAATAAGGGGAGGAAATGTTAATTAAAATGTGATCTTGAAAATAATAATGTATTATTACGACTTAAAGTGCTTGATACTCTTTGGAAAAAGGTTTTATGGTTACGATCTAATACCCAACAACATCTTAATCTTACGACGATTCTGAAGACATAAGGTGTTTAGGTTAGGTATTAGTCCTATGATCCAACCAGAACCGGAGGGATCTACCCAAGGACATTCTATATTAGAAAATAAGCAAGTCCTTAGGTATGATTGAAGATGAATGATAAAAGGGAATAATGCGACTAAGATTGACAAAACACTAGAACAATCACAACAAGGTGTTTACTAATGACCTTGTAAGCATTGAAGGGGTTTGAAGAATGAAAAAGAAATGCAAGAGGAAAGGGTCTAAAAGAAAGAAGCCCCCCTATACCTTATGAAACCGGGTCAATACATAATCTATCGGTTTTCACAAAAGATGAATTCTGATATTTAAGACGACATCATGGACCCAGTGATGCAATGCACAACCCTTCCCAGCCATTCGAGTTTCTCTCAACAAAAACATGTCTCATTTGTCACGGAGATACACACGTTATATATTGACATCTCACTCCAAGATTGTTGATATTGAATAGGTGGCAATATGCTCCAGCCTTCGAGTACTAAAACCAAAATGCACTAATCGAGTCTAGAGCCAAGAGATCAATAAAATAAATCTCATTATGACATATTCCATGACAAACACTTGTTGAACACCAATAAGTTTACAAGCTGTTTACAAGAGTCCTACGTATTATCCTTGTGATTTTGCCAGAACATCTGAGTGATAATTAAGTATTCACAGTGAAGATGGGAATCCTGCTTAAGCCAACATCAAACAAGCTCTTGGTAGGTGACTTGCGCGATTCTATATGAATCAAACTTATGTCAACTAGAAAGAAACGATAAACAAGCTCTTAGTAGGTGACTTGCGCGATTCTATATGAATCAAACTTGTGTCAACTGGAAAGAAACGATGGTGCGATTCCATGTGAATTAAACTTGTTCCAGTAAATGAATTGACGACTCAATCGGTAAGATAGTAACTAACCGATTCACTCATATTGTGCTGTCTAGCTAGCATGGTGAATCTAATACATCTGTGTTAGAGGATCTTACTCTTAAAGCTGGAAATCCTGTCAAATAGATTCTTCTAAATTGAATCTACCTGATCACAGGTTGGTCCTCACGGAACCAGAGGTTAATCCAACCAAATCCGGGCGAATGACAAAGCCAAATTCGTCCACAAGCTTTATTGCTGACTGTTTTATTTCAGGATTCATATAAAGTTGGAGATGGAGACACCTCATTCCAGCTGAAGTCGGATTCATTACCACATGCTCATGCTCAAACTACAAAGACATACTATAAGCATCAAGATTCAAGTATCAAGAAAGCTCAAGTATTAAAGACAAAGACTTCCGCAAACTCTGATAAACAAGATCTTCCTTTAAGATATCAAGTCTATCAAGGGAGATTGTTAGCAAGCTTTCAAGATGATGCAAAGTATGAGCATGTTGGTCAAGACACAAGATCGCAAGGTGGCAAAGACGATCAAGACAGAAGGATAAAGATTTAAAGATCTCGGACGTAAAGACGAAGTCGAAAGACAATGACAAAGGCTCAAGATCAAAGATCACAAAGCATGAAGGAACAAGCCTACAATAAAGACAGAGACCAAGATCACAAGAGCTTAACGCAAAAGCAATCTCATTTGATCTCATGAAGGAGTGTCACAATGAACTCACTTCGGGGGAGATTGTTAGCCTCAAAATATTGAGTCGAACAATGAAGTTCGTTCATTATGAATATTAGGTCTCGGTCTTTATTTCATATATGTTGTAATAGGCTAGTTACTGGTATCAAGCTCGTTATTTAATCTAATATTGTATGCGTTGCGGGCTTAAGCCTAAGTCATCCCGAGCCCGGCTCATTAGCATTAAACCACACGGTCTAAGTGTTGGTATAAATACCTCTCTCCAAGTGTGGAGAGGGTGTTGGTCTCATTTGTATTTTGTGCAAGTAAATCAACCATCTTATTTTCTCTCTACTTTCTCTCTCTTGTTTCTCTCTCTAAAATTCTTATCACTCTTCTTTCTATTTTTTCTTATTCAAGTATGAAGTGAATGTGATATTGGGTAACCGACATAGGTAATGTCTAAAGGTTCAAAACAGATAAAGCTACTACTATAAGCTTCAGGAATAAGCAAACGTTAAGCACTAGGGAATACTGATAAGCTATAAAAAGTCTTTTTAAAATGGTTGTTCAGGCTAACTTCTATATTTTTGGTTTTTTTTTTAAATTTTGAAAGAAAAATGAGCAAACTGCAGCCCTATTTAAAAGCTAGTAAAAGTTTAATAAATAACAAAGTAAGCTTAAACTGATTAACCTTAATACCTAACTAGCTTATACCAAGATAATTAGAACCTATAACAACTTATAGATTATCTAATTCTCTCCTTGAAAAGTAGTGGTTAACCTCTTAAATTTAAAACCTTAAGTATGACAGAAATGAGCTTAAAGGTTCAAATGACAATTACAAACTTATGAGCCCTATTCTGATGCAAATGAAGATCAAACACAAGCAAAAACTACTACTAAAATACAGCTTATAAGGAGCTTAGCATATAAGCTTATAGCAAAGGCTTCCAAACCACAGATTATAAGAACTTATAAGATAAACCTTAAAACTGGGAATTAGTCTTTAAAAACTTATATGAACGAGTTAAAAACCTATTATAAGCTAATCAAAAGTGGCTAAGGGTCAAAAAGCTAACTAGCATAATAACATAGGTTAGTAACTCTGCTTGGGCCAAACTCCATTTCAAACATAATATTCCAATCTTTTAAACTTATTTAAAAGCTTTTTAAGCACTAAATTGATTGAAAACAGATGTTTTAACTAACTTTAACTAATTATTTTAATAAGGAAATTTAACCATAGAATAGGCACTCAATAATAAGCAAACACAATTAAGCTAATTTGCTTTTGTTTAAGACAGATTTATAGAAAAACAAAATAATTCTTAAAGACAAATATGAGAATCATTTTACAGAAGTACAAGCAATAAATTTAAGAAACAAAATGAGACACAAATAAGCTGTAAATAAGCACCTTAATAAGCAAAAATAGAAAATGACAAAATAAACCTTTTTGAAATAAAAAATAGAACACACCTTGATCCTTGGTTTAATCCAGGATTTAAAAGCTTCTTAAGAGCTTATTAGCTTATACTGTTGAGCACCATAAGCCCATCCCTAATTGGCTTATCATCCAAGAGAAAATCATGGGACAATAATGCAAGGGAAAAAGAATTTGACTTTTTATTAAATAAACTTGGAGAATACAATGCTTGGAAATTAGAATTTCGTAAATAATAAGCTTAAAACAAAGTTCTTAACATAATAACAGTAAAATAAAATTACTGGAAAAGAAGATGTCTTCATTCTTGAAATCCTCCTCTATTTATAGGGGAGTCTTGTGCAATCCTTGAGGTGAAACAACCAATCAATCATAAAAACCTTCTAAACTTATTTTTTGGAAGCTTCAATCACCATTAAACTCATCTTCAATTCTTTGACTTTCCATAGTTCCTTGTCGTGTCAATTCGTCCAATAGAAAGGCTTGAGAGTACCCACGTGGCACTTGGAGTGTGTCAAGATTGTGTATGAGAGTGGGTCGAACACGTTCGCATCAATGAAGAGTGGGTTTTGCCCTGTTTTGGGCTTTGGTGCCATTTTTGAATTATTTAATTATACTTTAAAATTAGGGTTAAAAGGGAATAACTAATTTAGGTGATTGTCCTGGGTTTAGGGACTAACTTGGTTAGTCCTTGAGGACTAACGGTGTAATGGGTATAAGGACCTCTGGTGTAAGGGTTTTAACAGTAGTATGGTTAAGTGGTTTAGGCCTTTTGTTTGATAATTGGGCCGGTTTGGTTTGTTAATGGTTTTTGGGATTTTGTTTTAATATTTAAGCTTAATGGGCTGACTCGGCCCATTAACTTGGGTACGGGTTGGCCCAATAAGATGAATATGCCTTCGGCTTTGGTTTTCTACGCTCTTTCCAATCCCGTGCTCGGTTTTGTCCCGTTTTGCCTCGTTTTTGTCTTTTTTGTGAATATCCGCTACCTGCACAGTACATAACGCAAAACAAGCATATATTTGGCATTTTATGTCTGTTTTTGGTCATTTAAGCTCGTTTTATTTAGAAAAAGGTATGTGTATTTAAGCACATACCAAATCTCCTCATACTAAAATATTGCTGTGTCTTCACGCAATGAAATAAATCCATGTTTAGAAAACCAAAAATTTCAACCCCCTTAAATTAAATACCTTGAAAAGTAGCAAAGTGTAAAATTAAAAGGGATTAAGAAGTTACTAGTTTTTTAAACACTCCTTGTTTTTACCATTTTCTTTCTTGCACACATATTTTTCTTATTTTCCATTATATACAACATGCTTGACTTTCATTAATGATCATAACATTTAGGATCACTGAATAAGAAACACCTCAATCCTAAGGTGCCCTAGAAAGATGAAATTCAACACTGGAAATGCAAAAAATTCATCAATCACACAACAAATTCATCAAAAAAACACAAAAACACAACCAATCATTCACAATCAACATAAAATCCAATCTACAAATCATTTCAACAAAACAAAAATTCTACCCCCAACAAAAATTCTTCATCATTTCAATCAAATCAACAACACAATCATCACAAACACAAAATTCACATCACACAAACTATTCACAATCCAACAAAAAAACGAATTCAACTCCACATTTCAACACAAATAAAAAAAAACAACATATTCAAATCATTCAATTCAATCGTCATTGTTCTTTCTCACCTAGTCCAAACTAAGCTTAAAAACGAAACGAAATCATTGTTAATTACAAGTTGGGATGCTAACGCTACTCATATTTGCAATTTGTGTAAAACTTTTCCTCCCGACAGATATTATATATTAAGGTGTGTGTGCTCAGTTTGAATTTTGACCATCCAACCTACGTTTTTAGATAGTTATAACCTTTCCAAGTTTCACGTTCCACTTTTAGTTATATGAATTCAAAGGTGAGATTGTCCCATGTAGCAACATTTCTTCTCGGCACATCCCAACCTTGTTGGCTAAATGACCGGGCTTTTGACACCCCTCAGAGAATAATTTGTCGAGACTCTCTGACTTTTGAACCCTTTACTAAAAAATTTCCATAAAACTTAGTAAGTTTATAACTCAAAGCAAGCTAATTCCTCCAAAATTAAGACATTGTAGGTAAGTTAATTCCTTTAGAGTGACTTTCTTCTCGGAACCTCCCAACCTCATCGGTCAAGTGCCAAGGCTTTTGATACCTCACAGAGAATACCGATCAGAATTAACAAACGTCCGGTTTCAAAATTTTGTAGGGATTAACAAGTTTAAGCTCAAAAGAATGTTTAAATTTAGAAAAAGACATTTTCTCTTTATTTATTAAGCAACATATACTAGCAACATTATTATTTTTTTCACATCTTTTTTTTGTAACATTTATATTTACACCGTATACAAGGAAAATTTCTTTTTAGAAAATTAAAACATATTTTTGATCAAAAACTCTTATTTATCAATTCATCGATAAAGCTTTTTACTCTAAAACTCTAAATTATCTTTCAAAAAGAGCACGTATTATTAGTCATTTTAGAAGCTACTGGGAAAAAAAAGCCACAAATTACACTCATGAGCTTTTAAGATTTCCAACTAATCCTTGCTTAGCATTCCAACTTATATTTAACTCTATCATTTCTCGTTCTTCGCAAATTTAAAATCTTTAATAAAAAGATTCGCGAATGCTTAGCCAAATAAAATTAAGCTTTGCATATTTAAAGTCATTTATGGAAACTTGCAAAATCTTGGCCTTTTGGGCTAGAATTCGCATTTTAAAGCTTCTTGTATAAAAGACTAGCAAAAGCTTATACATTTATAAAGGTTAAGGGAGTAAGCTAGAGCTCAACATGCTCGGTCAAGTCAAAAATTATTCTTATTCTCACCAGCGGAAAGTCAACATTTGTGATAAACACTTATTTTATTTTTGCAAAATTTTTAGATTTTGGCCTAAAATCACTTTTTTGTATTTTCTTGGTAAAACGGGGTTACATGAAAGACATAGACAAATGCAAGTGAGATCAAATCGATATATTTCCCCCTCATACTAGAATGATACATTGTCCTCAATGTGGGGGTTGCCACCCCCCTCATACTAATTTCAATGTATATTCCTAATATAAAAGGGAATCTCATGTAAATCTAAAGCCGTTTATTAATTATGCCAAAGATTAAACGTTAGTCAATAAGATCAAGGATGTAGGATTCCCAAAATAAGCATGCAAAGGGATGAAGATCGAGTAAGCGTTGGATAAAACCACGAGCACGAGAGTCTTCATAATCTTGGTAATCCTGATAAACATCACAAACAACAAAAACACAAGATTGGAAGAGGCGAGCCCCCTCACGTCACACTTATTAGAAAATAGAAAAAAGACAGAAACACGGGTTGCCTCCCAAGAAGCGCTTTGTTTTTGTTAACCGAGTCACGAGCTTGACTCGACCCCGAATTTAATTGTCCAAGGGGAAGGTTTGGAGATTTGGGACAACCATAGGTGGTATGTCCCCTCCAAAGTAATGTTTGAGTCTATGACCGTTCACCTTGAAGTTAGGTACGTTGGTTGAAGATAACTCAACGGTACCATAAGGGAAAACTTGGGTGACGGTAAACGGTCCGGTCCAACGGGTCTTAAGCTTGCCCGAGAAAATCTTTAATCGATAATTGAAGAGAAGGACTCGATCACCAACGTTAAAGACGCGGTTCTTGATTTTGGAGTCGTGAATCTTCTTTGTTTTCTCTTTGTAGATTAAAGAGTTCTTGTAAGCTTGATCACGAAGTTCATTAAGTTCATTCATTTTAACTTTCCGGTGATCACGATTTGAAAGCCCATAATGCATCTTCCAACTTATCGGATCAAGAAGCATAGTTATGTTCAAGCTCGATGGGAAAAATGACACGCCTTTCCGTACACACGCTATAAGGGTCACCTGATGGGCGTCTTAAACGCGGTAACGGAAGGCCCATAATGCATTCTTCCCACTTATTGGGACCAAGAAGCACGGGGGGGGGGGGTGGTTCACCTATGGTTCTTTCTAATATACGTTTCAAACCACGATTTGAAACCTCCACTTGTCCACTCGTTTGTGGATGATACGCGGTAGAAAGTAGTGGGTAACCCCATATTTAAGCATGACCTTTGCGAATTGGTCATTGCAAAAATGAGTACCGCGATCACTAATAATAGCACGAGGAGTTCCGAAACGAGCGAAGAGAGATTTTAAGAACTTACAAACAACTCGGGCATCATTAGTGGGGAGCGCTTTCGCTCGTGTGGGGCGGGTCAACCCATTTGAAAGTAGTCAACGACCACGAGAATGTACTTGTTCCCTCAGAGACGGGAATGGGCCCCATAAAGGTCAGATGCCCCATAGGCCAATATCCTCGCAAACGTAATTGCATTTTGAGGCAATTTTATCCACGTTGTGAGATTTGCCTTGACGTTGACAAGCGTCACACCATTTGACCAAGTCATAGGCATCTCAATAAATCGTCGGCCAATTGAAACCGGAATCAAAGACTTTTTTAGCGGTGTAGTTGGCATCATGATGTCCCCCGGTGGGTCCATTGTGGCAAGCCGTGAGGATATCAACGACTTCTTGGCCGTATACACACCGTCTAATCACTTGATCCGCACAAATCTAAAACAAGTCCGGGTCGCCAAAAATAATGCGTAACATCCTTAAAAATTCTCTTTTTTGGGACACATCCCCTCTTACAATAAAGTTCCCCGCATGGTAATTTGCATATCGGCAAACCATGAGGTGTTAGAATCACCACGAAAAGTTACCATCCCAAGTGTCTCGAGAGGAAATGTTTTGGTAATTTCCTTTTTCTCGGGATCACTTTGATGGGGATTCTCTAGTCTAGACAAGTGGTCGGCGCGAGATTCTCTGCTCCTTTTATTCACGGATAATGACATCAAAATTCTTAGAGGAGAAGACTCTAACAAAGCAATCTCGGAAGCATCTTGCTTAGCGAGCAAAACTTGAGAGCCTAGTGGTCCTGTATACACTATGTTTGCGACAAGACTAGATACAAAGGTCGGATTTCGCAAAAGCATACACCACGGCAAATATTCATTCTGTTTGTGTGTAATGACTTGGCATCGATCATAGTCTTGCTCGCAAAGTGTATTGGCTGCAATGTATTGTCTTACGTTGGGCCGCCCCCCGGGGGGGGGGGGGGGTCACACACCCCAACAATGTGTGGGCCCCCCAGGATTGCCTCAACCGCAAAGTCACTAGCATCACACATAATTTCAAAGGGCAAGTCCCAATCGGGGGCAACTAATATTGGAGCTTCAGTTAGTTTCTTCTTAAGGGTCTCAAACGCCTCTCTACACTCGGTCAAGAAAATAAACGGAGTCTCTTTTTTAAAAAGATGGGTCATTGGCCGGGCGATTTTAGAAAAATCTTGAATAAATCGACAATAAAACTCGGCGTGACCTAGAAAACTCCGAATTCCTTTGATGGACGTGAGAGGAGGTAATTTTGCAATAACATCAACTTTTGCCCTATCTACCTCAATCCCAGATTTCAAAATCTTATGGCCGAGGACAATGCCCTCTTTGACCATGAAATGGCACTTCTCCCAATTTAGAACAAGATTGGTGTCTTCGCACCTTTTGAGCATTTTGTCTAAATGGGAGAGGCAAGATGAGAAGGAATCCCCGAAGACCGAGAAATCATCCATGAAGACTTCCATTGTTTCCTCGATCATGTCATGGAAAATGGCCATCATGCACCTTTGGAACGTGCCAGGAGCATTACATAAGCCGAAAGGCATACGTCGATAGGCAAATGTTCCATAAGGGCAAGTGAAAGTAGTCTTCTCTTGGTCTTGCGGGTCAATCGGGATTTGAAAATACCCGAAGAATCCATCTAAGAAACAATAGTACTCGTTCCTAGCTAATCGTTCTAACATTTGGTCCATGAAGGGTAACGGGAAATGGTCTTTTCGGGTAGCATCGTTAAGTTTCCTATAGTAGAAACAAACAGCCACCCCGGTAACTAACTAGTCGGAAATTAAACTCGTTATATGCATTAACAATGGTCATTCCACCCTTTTTGGGTACACAATGCACGGGGCTAACCCACGGACTATCCGAGATAGGGTAAATCAATCCGGCATCAAGGAGTTTTACAACTTCCTTTTTGATAACTTCATGAATTTTTGGATTAACCCTTCTTTGATGTTGGACCGCCGGTTTAAAGTCATCCTCCATTAAGATTTTGTGAGTGCAAAATTGCGGGTCAATACCCTTAATGTCGGAGAGTTTCCAAGTAATTTCTTGCTTGTGAGACTTTAAAACCTTTATGAGGCGTTCCTTCTCTTTGTCTTTCAAGTTTTTAGCAATAATGACAGGTAATTTATTGGTACCCTCAAAAAATGCATACTCGAGATGAGAAGGTAAGTCCTTGAATTCAAGCTCCGGGGGTTCATCAACTTAGGATTCAACGCTTTTAAGTTCTTCACACTTTAGGTCCTTCGGAGGGAGAGGAGAATACGGGTCTTTATTTAACATTTCTTCAATTAGACGAATGTCTCTCTCCAGATCAAATTCATCATCATCAATTCCTGGTGGAACTGAGTCACTTGCAAAACAAGCTTCAATTTCTTCTAGAATGAAATCACCTCCCTCAAATAGAGTAAGGGAAGGTGAAGATTTAGGAATGATTGGTTTAGAAATTGGAGTGGGATTGACACTCTCAGAATTGTCAGAAAATCCTAACACTTCTTGAGAATACTCCTCACAACCTATATCGATGACATCGATTCGGTTAATTGATTCAGCATCATTGTAGGAGTATCTTGAAGTGTTACCAACTTTGAATGTTATGGCTTCATCACTCACTCGGAGAGTTAATTCTTCACCGTAAACATCAATCAAAGCTCGTGCCGTCCTCAAAAAGGGTCTCCCGAGAATTAAGGGAACTCGAGGATCGACAACATAATCAACGACTACAAAGTCGGCCAGAAAATGGAACTTTCCTACTCTCACAAAGACATCTTCGACAATGCCGGTTGGTCTAGTAGTGGACCGGTCCGCAAGCTCAAGAATCATTTGAGTAGGAGTAAGTTCGGAGAGTGAAAGCTTCCTCCATATGGAGAGAGGCATCAAGTTGATGCTTGCACCAAGATCGGCCAAGGCTAAGCATTCAACTATCTCTGGAAAATTACATGGAATGAGGAATTTACCGGGGTCTCCTAGTTTTTCGGGTAGCTTCTTTAGGATAACCGCCGAACAATTCTCATTCACCGGTGTATTGGCTAATTCAAATAATTTCTCCTTATTGCTGAGAAGATTCTTGAATGTGGAAGCGAATTTGGGCATGTAGAGTAAAGCATCCGTGAAGCTAAGATCGAAGTGTAAGCTTCGAAAGATTTGAAGAAACTTCATCATTTGATGGTCGTCTCTTTCTCGGAGCTTTTGGTTGTTGAGTCTCGAAGGATAAGGTAAATTCGGTTTAGGCTTAGGAGCATTAACGGGCTCAGAGGTTGGTGCTTGAGTTGGGACATCTGGAGGTTGGAGTTTTTTGGTACTTGGTTGCACCAGATCCTTTGTCACCTCGGTCTCTCTTTCCACCACCTTGGGAGAAGAAGAGAAAGGAGGAGGAATCAGAGGTCCATCGTAAGAAACACCACTTAGGGTGGTGATTGCTTTCAAGTCACCCTTCGGGTTAGCAATGGTATTGCTAGGAAGAGGACCCGAACTCGGAGGTTTGTTCATTTGAAAATAATTGCTCAACATATTTTCCAGCTTGTTGTTTTGTTGCAACATCGTGGCCTAAAATTCGTTTTTCAACTCAGTTTTCATATTAGTGATTTGATTTTGCATAGCTCGCATTTTCGTTTCATTAACTTTCATGTTATTTGCGAGTTCATTTAACGCAGCAACTTGAGTTGGTAGAGTCGGAGCTCGGTAAATCAAATTTCCTGGGTTGTAATTATTTCCCCGGTTTTGATTGTTTTGAACTGGTGGAAAACCGGGTGGTCGAACTTGATGAGCTACACTCGGAGGACGGTGTCCAGCATTTAACTGATTATAGTTTACTGCGGCTGCAGAAACATATGCTTGAATATTATCTTGATAACCTGAAGCGTTGCCATCGGTGGTAAGACACTGGTAGTAAGGGTGTGGTCCACCATAAGTAACACAACTCTCTTCACTAACTAATATTAAAAAGAGAATAGATTTAGAACCCGAATGCCGAAACCGAAACGATAATAACCATCCGATCTAATAATTTACCAAAATATTCAAGTTTAGGAGCTTAGAGCTTTTAACCTTAAGATATTGAGTTAGCTCATTAGACCCCTTAAGCTCCTCGCCTTATGAGTTGAACCGATAACGCCATTACAAATAAAACAGAAAAAAATATGTTAAACATAAATAAGTTACACTACTGATTATTATGTTTTTAAATTATAAAAAGTATCAATTTGGTGTAATTCCGTGAAACCGTGATGTGGGCATGCACGAAGGAGATCTTTGAATCGCTCCCATGCCTCACTGAATGATTCATCAAATCGTTGCTGAAAGTTTGTAATCTCATTTTAGAGATTTATGGTTTTTGAAGGAGGAAAGAATTGGTTAATGAATTTGGAAACAAGATCTTCCCAAGTCACTATAGAGCGAGGGGGTTCTTTTTTGAGCCAAATTCGGGCTGCCCCCTCGATGGAAAACGGGAAAAGCATAAGCTTAATCGACGAATTAGGCACATCTTTATACTTAATCGTCGAAGTAATCTTGTTGAACCAACGAATATGAGCATGAGGATCTTCCTTCTCAAAACCGCAAAATTGTTTAGACGTTACAAGATTGAGTAAACCGTGTTTAAGCTCAAAATTCTCCACTAGAATAGCGGGAACAACGATCGCATCTTCGTAACCCTCGGTGGGTGCTTGGAGCAATTCCGCCATAGTACGTGTATCGGCCTCATAACTATGGGTTATTTCAACAATATCGATGTCGACTTATGGAATTGTATTTTATTACGACTTTCTGGAGTTGTTGACTGTTCGAACAACTGGACCTGACCGAACGAGTGCACATGCACTAAAACAAATCTTTTATAAAATTAAAACACAAATTTTTTTGTAACCGGAAGTCAAAGGGCACCGTTCTCTCTATAAAAATGCACAAAAAACGAGGAGCGGGTAAGCGCGAATGCATTTAAAAACCTTCTCCGTTTCGGGGCGACTTCGAGGATACAACCCTCCTTATACGCTCGTAATATGTAATCCTAAAGGTGAGCCGAATTGACAACTCGATTTCTTTTGTTGTTTTTTTTTAATTTTTTTGGATTTTTGATTACTTTATAATATTTTTGTATTTTTTTTATATGAAAATATTCACAAAAACAAGAATAACTTTCGAGGAAGGATCTTCAAACGACAACTTGAAATTCGTAACACAACCTCCCCGGCAGCGGCGCCAAAAATTGATCGTAGTCAATAGTATATATATATATATATATATATATATATATATATATATGTGTGTGTGTGTGTGTGTAATATAGGTAAATCGGCAAATCACTTTTAACAAGCGATAAACCAACTCACAAATAAAATATAATTCCGGAAGTATCGACTTCGAAAGTAACCCCTTCTAGTCGTTTCCCGGGTCGTTAATGTTCCAACGAGGCGTGAATTGAACTTCGAGTTGAAGCTTGAGATCGGGATTTCGAATATTTCAAGATTTTGATTTGTTTCTATATCTACTAACAAAATATAAAAGCATGGAAAAGGCAATTTAACAATTAAGGCAATTACGATTCTAAATTAAAAACGTTAACGGAATTAAAGAAACGCGACAAATTAAGCAACTACATCAAATTTTAACTCTAATAATAATGGCAAAAATAAACAAAACTATTATGCTAAAAATAAAAAGGCTAAGGGAATAGAGATACCACATATTATGAAGAGTGCAAAAATGAAGAGATGAAATGAGACCCGCTCCATAAGCCACGAACCAAATCAAACCGATAAACCAAAATTGAACCGAAACCGATCCAAATCTAAGTCCGAACTATCTGCTCGAACCATATCAACAAATCGATTCGGAAACTTGCCTTGATGTGTATGCTCAATAACGGAATAAAACATCTGTAATTACACTTAACCCCGCGCTCCGCGGCGAAGCGCGGGTGAAAACCCTCGTTTTTAATAAACTGTTACTACGAAATGAAAATGAAAGATGGAAATTCAAAGTCAACAACTGCTGTTGCGTAATAATAATACAAAACAAATTTAAGAGTGATAAAACAGTAAGATTACAAGCCTTTGAGCTTATTGGATTGGATCATTAAACATCTTGAAACATTTGTATGAATTGGACAGAAATTAAAGACCGATTATAAGGGAATAACTTCAACTTTTTATTAATAAACTTGAGATCACAAGACTTGAAAAGAGTATTAGCATACATAAAAGCTTAAAGACAGAGATATGTAGAAAAAGACAGAAAAGTAAATTGCAGGAAAAATAGAATGAAATGAATACAGGAAGTGTAGAAATTCCATCTCTATTTATAGGAGAATGGTGTACATCTTGTAAGGCTGGATGGAGTGGTGGTGGTTAACCCACCTGACACATCAGCGCCACATCACCTTTCTCTCTCCAAATAAAACTCACCTTTCAACCGTAATAAGAACTCACCTTACCACTAAAACTCATCTTTCATTAAAATACCCACTTTATATAAAATATACCAAACTAAATATTAATACACACTCACAACCAAATTAAATATATTATATATTAAACATGGGGGCCCACTTTTTTAAACTCACCGTGAGGTGAGTATCTCACTTATCAACCAAAAAAAATAAGCCAAACTCACCTTGATAATGTTAACTCACCTATGTGAGTTTTGCCACCGGCGTGGCACTTGCGCACGAGTGGGAAACTCACCTAGGTGAGTTTGCAACCACTCCGTCCAGCCTAAGATAAAACCGCCAAGGCCTTCAATTCTTTCTATAATTGATTATGGAAGGTCATAATTCTTGCCAATCAATCTTGAAACCGCCTTATTAATTCTTTTCATTCAAACTTGAAACTGCCTTATTAATTCTTTGACCTCTATTTTTGGCTCATATGTTATTATATTTCAAATGAAGATGAAGCGGGTAACGACCGTTAGTTGTTAGGACTAATGGTGTTACGGTTTGGGTAAACGAGTGTTAAGTCTCCAAGTGGGCTTCTTCTTGGGCCGGTTTGGTTATTTCCATATTGGGCTTCTTTCTTTGCCGATTTTCTTCATAATTTGGGCCGGTCTTGGCCCATTAATTTTGGGCTAGGATTGGCCCACTTTGCAAAATGTCCTCAGCTTCGGATTTTCTCACTCTTTCCAATCTCGTGCTCGGTTTTGTCCAGTTTTTGTCTTGTTTTTTGTCTTTTTGTGAATATCCGTTACCTGCACAGTACATAACGCAAAACAAGTATATATTTGGCATTTTATGTATGTTTTTGGTTAATTAAGCTCATTTTATTAAGATAAAGGTATGTGTATTTAAGCACATACCAAATATACAGACCCATATCCCACAGTCGCCAAATAACGATGCTTGAAATGGAGCAGCGGCATACTTGTATGTGATCTTATAGTCGTCAGCTGATATGCCCTTGCTCTCAAATATACCATGCATGAGTAGATAAACGGTAAGCTTCTCTGGCAATAATTTCTTTATTTGTCTCCACCATCATCTTCTACTTCCACCGGCCCAACCAAGAGAATCATAAAATGTAACAACTCCATTACGTATTTCAATCTTAGCAAGACACCAATGTTTTTTGGGTTCATTAACCGGAAAATACACCTAATTTATAATTAAGGAACAATTAATAACACATTAACAAAGCCTTGATTTTTAAATAATTTAAAGTTTGGGCCGAACAAACCTTCTCAACAGCTTGCCAGGGCAGAGGATACATATGGGGCCATTTGAAAAATAATCTGGCATGATTCCAAATAAGATGCTTGTTGAGAAATGAGGGCTAACAATAGCCCAATCTGCCTCGGGTAGTCTTAAAGACCACATTAGATCAATCCATAAATCAAGGTGTTATGAATGGAAAAAAAATTATAAATAAGGTTTCAAATTAATTATGATCAATTTGAAATTATTAAATATATAGGTACTTACATGGTCATTTCACAACCCATCCAATTTTACCAACATTAAGACAAGAGGAAAAAAGATATCAAAATGAACGACTAACAACAATCTCCTTCGTTTGCCCCACCAATTAAACAGATAGACTCCTGGCAGATCATTGTTGGTTATAAACTCAGACATATATTCTGGAACTGTTACCTTGTCACTTTTGCAATCGTCTGGTCTTGAAAAATTCTAATTTAAAACAAAAAAATTGGATTCTAATTACCAAAAAATATTTAATTTAAAAATTAACTCACAAATTGAGGCAAACCTCTACAAACGGTTCATGTGTCATTATATGATTGATTGACCGAATTTGTAGCTTCCGGATAACCCAGTAATAATTTGGACATATGACTAATATACTAAAACAACCGATATTGAATTAAATTTGATAAAAACAAGTATTGTACCTCTAAAACAAAAGGCGGCACAATAACTTCTGTTTTTGTAATCCTAGATTTTATTTTTTTGGGAGCTGGAGTTGTAGCTGATTGTTGGCCAAATGATGGTTTGAGAGCCATAACCAACTTCTTCTTTCCTGTATTAGAGCAGACCTTAAATACATAAGTTTTGGTCTTAAAGCCCGTTTGGCAATTCCTTCTTTCATAACTTAAGGGACCTAAACCTCTCCCTAAACTAGGTTTCTCTTCAACTTTAACCTCAACAGTTTCTTCCAAAACAGTTGTTTTTCCTTTAGATCATTTGGTTGTTGTTCTAAAATCCCCTGTTTGACTGCAATTTTATCTGGTTCTTGTTCTAACTCCATATCATTTAAAGATGATTTTACAAGTTTCTCTTCATCGTTCAACATTAACATGTAGTCATCCTCAAAATTATCCACCTAACATAATTTACATATAATCAAACATCAGTAAAAGTAATTTTGCTGTAGTAAGAATTTATCAAAGATTCAAAATATGTACATACCTCAACTTCATCACAGGCATCATTGGGTTTAATGGTACGTAAAATACGATCATCATCTTTAGGAGGTACAACCACATCAATAGTCAGGTTTTCTGTTTTAGAGTCTACGGGTTTGATAAGAAGGTGCAAATGATGCTGAGATGTACTATAATCATCGTTTTCATTTTCCACATCAATTTCCATAAGATCGTCTAAATGAGATGCATCTTCGTCATTTCCAAGATGAGAAGAAGTGGATGAAGGCTGCTGTAAAATAAAATCAGTAAAACTTTGGTCATATAATTTTATATTTTTCACTTAACGATTTCATTGTAAACTTGAATTTTAAATTATTACAAAAATTCAAACTGACCTTTGCCTCATTAGACACACCACCAATATGATTTGATCATTATGATCTGAACAAAAGTTTGGGATCTCTTCAGACTCTTTTGGGTTGAAATCAGTTGATTGGTTTTCGGTACAAACATTAGTTTTAAGTGAACTTTTGAACATCACAAAAGTTTCGGAGGTCTCGAACTTTGAAATTATTTTTGTCAATTCATCAAACTCATCATCTTTGCGTTTCTTTATCAACAAAACTTGCTTTTTAAGAGCATAAAATTCAGCAAAAAATTCAGCCACTACAACATTTCTCGCTTGTGGACTAGTTGACGACATGGTTGAAAGATTTACCGCTTGTTGAATAACATCATTTGTTTGTGACAAGTAGACGCCATCTCCCTCATAATCCAAAACACCATCACCCTCTTCGACTGACACTTGATTAATTTTTTGACAGATTGTTTCATCAACTCCTTCAACAAACTTACCATCTTCAGTGTCACCACACATTCTGTTATGGTGTTCAATGCAATTTCCTCTTGCTTCATCATCTTGCAAAAAATTATCGTCTTGATCAGCCAACCCTTGAATAAAGTCAACACTAGCCATAAACCATGCCTGTCTCATCTCTTTAGGACTTTAAATAAGGCCCACAATAGGAATTGACAACTACAAAAAATTATAAATATTGGTCAAGTAGAACATGAATTAAAAATAAATGAATTATGTAAAATAAAGTTTTAAAGTTTTGTGTATACCGGTCCAAATAGACGATCATAATCAGATTTCTCAAACATTGTAACCTTTGACCAAGCAAGACCACGTGGGATCGTGAGGATCCACGTTCAGCACTTTTTAGAAGAGCACTCAATTTATGAGGTTGTTTGGGCAACTCTCAGAAAAATCCAATACTATACCAAAATAATGGTGGTTAAGTTTCTGGGTGTAACTTTTGATTAAATCTCGTTTTTTATCAATTTGGTTGTATAGTTTTACGCTTATGAATGTTTATCAAATTGAAACAAGTGTTATAGTTGAGGAAATCGGTGTTATAGTTGAGAATTACTATTCAGATAGAGAGTACAGAGCATTAAGCCGTGTATAAGCAAATAATGTCGGAGGCTCGATATCATAAAGAATATGTGTCTTAAGTATACTATAAAAATAATGGTACTAGGCTTGTGAGATATGTAGGTCGTGTATAAGCTTGTCATACCTCATTTCCCCTTTCTCGAAAATTTCCCAAGTTAACCACTCAAACACCTACAGGACGAACTGATACACATCTAAAAGTTTGCTACTTTTGCAATATTGTAAATATGTATCAATTTTTAGAGAATTTGGTACAAAGCATTATTATACAAAACCAGAGTTAGTTTAATTATAAATAGAATAACAGTATAAACTTGTCTAACCTTGAATACCCAAGCAAACCCGTATAGATTGTATGTGGCATTGAAATTTAGGTTTTTCTTCAGCTCAGCCAAATGATGTTCGGTATGTCTAGAAACCACATTTACAGTCCTTTGATAAAATTTCTCCCACATGTATTCACCCCAAGGATAAGCATTCCAAGCATCAAAATCATCCACCAACCACATTATATGTTTGGTCAAGAAATTTCTTTTCTCTTTACCCATAAACACTAACTCACTAGCAATCAACAGACACAAATGAAATGCATCTTCATCCCGCATATTTAACTAAGTTTTCCTATCTCTAAGAACTCTCAAAAGATCAAAGCCGTTTATTCTTTTGAAACCATTTGTTGTTTTATTTTCTGGAAAAAGTCGACTGAAAAAAGGACTCATTGTACCATGTTTTTGTGAAAGTTGGCTAAATCGAAACCCGGTAATCAAACAAAATTCTTTTCGACCAAACTCTAACCAATGATCACCTATATGGAATATAATTAGAGGGCAATCAGATCGAATGTTAGAGACAAATACCTGATGTTGCAAAACATAATGCATCATATGGCTATCATTTTCGTGAGACTAAATATCCAACCACGGACCAAAAACAGTATCCCTAAATAACCTTTCACGATTTGGCTTAATTAACAAAAGCCCTTTAATTTCTGGAAGCAACTTAACACTTGACCTGACACTGATTTTTACATCATACAAATCAGACATGGTAATTTACAAATTGATTTAGATTATCGATTATTCCTTGAAAATAATCGGTTTTACTATTAGGGTTATTTATGGATTGGTAAAATGTTTAAGATTTGTGTTCTTCAGTTAAAGAACAATTGTGCATTGTGCCTCTGTGTGTAGTTGGTTAACTGGTTAAGAAAAATAGGGAAGAAGAACAGTTGTGTGTGTGTGTGCATTGTGCCTCTATGTGTGTTGTTGTGTGTGTTTTATTTTTTAAAAGAGAAGGTTAAAGTTATAAAAATAACATAAAAAGGTTAAATGAATGTATACAACAATTTGTTAAAAAATATACAATGTACTTTGAGTCGCCTTAAAGTGCAAGTTGCCCTAGAAGTACAATTTGCAACATGTACTATATATTTTTTAATGTAAAAGTACAAGTGTAAAATGACCAAAAAATTAGTTGCCTAAAATACGGTCGCCTTAAAAGTACAAGTTGCCCATTCCACATAATATTACTAGATCCAAGGCCCGCCCCATGGGCGGCTAGCTTCAAGAATTGTTCAAGATAATATTATTAACATAATTTTTAAGATATCGTTAAAACTTAATATAATGTTCACAATAAAAACAACATTAAACAACTTTTACATGCACATACCTGGAAACAATTGCAATACTTTAACTATTTTTACACTTAACAATAAAAAAATACAAACTTATAATGAGAACCTCTAATGGAGTCATTGTTGAACTTTCACTTTAACGAGCTTTGAAGCCACACCTTTGATTTTCGATCTGTCAAATTTCTTCATAGGATTACGCTAAGAAAATTTCCAAAGACATTTGTTTCTGCCTATAAAAGAGAGAAGACGCGCCTTTTGTATACTTTCCATGCGTCCTTCATCATGTGCGAGAAATCTCAAACCCTTTTCAATATTTTCTTCATCCTTTTGTGTGACATCCAGCTTCTATTCTAAAGCAACAGCTTCATCGCCCTTTTAATAATAATTTTAATTTATTTTCTTTAAGCACTTCTTCACGATAGCTTATCATTGTTTTCAACTGGTCCATCTAACTTTTTGCCTTTCCAACAGCTATTTTAGCACAATAACTTGTATAGATCATTTAGACACAATAACTTGTTTATAAAAAGCATCAAGTTTTGAGCAAAAAGTGTTTCATGTCAACCTTACCACTTGTTTCGACATTTACATTAAGTTACCCATTTTTAGACGCAACATAACTTACCTGATGTTTCAGATAACTTTCCCAGACATGAATACATATACAGATACACTACTTAGGGTGTGTTTGGTATGGGCCTATGGGAATAAAAGAATCATAGTTGGAATGATAATGATGTTTGGTATATTATTGTGGTTATCAAAAATTGGAATCATATATTAATTTGTGGGCTCTCTCATAGGAGGCTAATGTGCCTCCTTTCCAATTTCATTCCCATTATCATTCCATGTTATTCCGAAACTCATACCCATTGTGATTCCAAATAACAAACCAAACGCACCCTTAGAACCAGATACACCTTTAAACTTTAGTTTTGCAGCCATAAAAACTGCATTAGTCATACCTAAATACCGCTTTAATATACATATTGGAGCAGCCCAAACACCCTCTGAGATTATGGTTATGCAGCAGATCCAAATACCACTAAAAACAACAACATCCATTGCCAAACACACCCTAAAAATTGCAGTTTGGAGCAGACCAAGTACCCTTTAAAATCTGGAAAAAAACCATGGGAATACAAATTAAAATGGCAGTTTTGCAGCAAGCCCAAACACCCCTTAAAACGCTAACCCTACACTCCTTGAAAATTTACAGCAGCCCAAAAATACTACTAAATCGACCCAAACACCCCTTAAAACTGCAGTTTTGTAGCAGATCCCTCAAGGTCGTAATATGGAGATCGTAGGCAACCTAAAACAATATTAAAGACTTCCGGTTTCAGATGATAGAAATTTATTCACACAATTATGTTTATAGGGAACTCAAACTAATTTTTGTACTATCATATCTCAAAGCCTAAATAAAAGTCATAGTTCATATGCGAAATTAACTTCACTCGTCACTATAATTCCACAGGAATTTGATTTAAAACCTAATGTGTGATTTAATTCACTTGTAACAATAATTGTAGTACTTATAAGGAAAAGTTAATCCGCCAGATATACTATTCAAATATTGCCTCGTTACTATTTTGACTTGAAAACATGTATAGATACCTTAGAACATAAGTTGTAAAAGTTTAAGGCTGTTTGTCTAATCTTCTAAAGGTGCCTTTATATGAACTCGATTGAATTTAGTTAGACGTTATCTAATTAACCATTGAATTATCTATTTGACTAATAATCTAATATTTGACATTGATTATTTGTCGAATTAAGCAGTGCAATGTTCATGGGATAAAGAAAAAGTGAACCAAAATATAGTGAACTTAACATACCTCAGTTTGACTCTTTGTTAGAAGTTTCTCACATAACTCTATGTATCTTCGCGGTTTCCATCCGTTCTCTCGTTCATACTGAAACACATGCACAATATCATGAAAAGGGTTTAACCCAAACGTAAAGGATTAACGCAACCTTAAACATAGATTTGTTGAGAAAAAAGTCAGCATATAAATACTTCGGCACAAAGCTCAATTACCTGAGAGATTATTTCAATAACGACCATTCATCCGTAAACTGCTAACGCAATGAAGCACGTATCAAACATATCACCAGCCTTCAGAAATTCCTTCTTAAGAACCTGTCATTTAAAAATATTTTCTTATGTTTATATGTAGTTTGGTTAATTGTTTAAAAAATTTAAATGGAAACATGTGTATACACTTTTTATTGATTCTTCTCTATAGTCGATGACTCGATCGACTTCCAAATCCTTTGAGAGAATGGCCTTATCTTTACCTCCACAAGTTGCAACCACATTGTTTCCAGCTATTTTTGCAAGTTAATAATAAAATTCAAGCCTAAGAATAGCAGAAAGATCGTGTACAGTGCTCACAAACTCCAAGACCATGTGCAATCTATCAGCTGACCCCTGTACACATCAGATGTCAAAGAAAATTGTAAATTTCATTTACTGTATGATGTGCCATAATCTCATAAAGTAACTGAAAGCAATTAAAGATACACTTATAAGCGTTTAAATTCCAAAAATCAAAAGCATTTGCCCATATTCAACGGGACTAACCTATTGATTTCAAATTTACAACAATTCATTTATGGGTGAACATATTTTTTCTAAAGGCAACAATGATCCTTTCACTTGCAGAAGAAAATAACCACCACCACCTCCATGACCATGATACATTTAATAACAAACTTTGAGTTAAGATAACTAACTTACATTACTGTTTCATCTGTAGTACTCTTCCTTTTTTGCTCATCGTCCATCTTAAAGTTGTTGCTCATTCCTGCATTAAAAGGTGGTTTTTATGGAATAAGAAAAAAGATAAACTTCACTCAATTGTTGAAAAATTATAAAACATGAATAATCACATGGCAGACACATGTTTTGTAACCTTTAAAGTTACTTCAAGAAAAACACACTAATAGCAATGTAACCTTTAAACTAAGACAGAAACAGTCGAGGACATGATAACATGAACTGTTTATACTACATCAAAACACAATTGCATATAGGTTACAAAAGAGCACCATAATAACATGGCTGGTTTTTACAACTCTATATTAAATATCACATATTTGTGCAACATGCTTAAACTATTTACAAATTAAACAACAACAAAAGATACTTGATAATAAAAAACAATAATAAAAGATACCTTATATAAAAACCTTCAGTATGAATATAAAAGCTGCAACAGCCGATAAATGCATTACCTGCAAATTAGCAAATTCAAATGATTATCAATCACAAACGAAATCAGAATCATCAAGATCAAAAAATAGAGAACATTCAAAACTATTGCTTTTTGAGGCTTTAACATTGGGTCAATGAAAAGTTTGTGGTGGCGTGTTGTTAATTCTCCAAGATGCGGTTTTGTATGATATTTGATTCATAAAATCAATTTTTGAGATTTGAAAGAAATTGGTGATTTTAGGGATTTTTGAGAGCGTGATATCAAAGATATTACCATTGGTATATAATCAATAATTACGGGCTTGATTAATCTTTTCAACAACCCTGATACATCAACACACAAAATTGATTAAAACCACACTTCGGTTCCACAATTCAATAATAAGACAAACAAATAATCAACTGAAACTGTTAACGGATAACGAACCATATCTTAAGCATTCAACGTATTAAGATTATAACCAAATCCCACCTCAAATATCATGTCTAAAGTTGATTTCATAAAAACCCCTAAAATAAATTAAAATTCATTCAAAATAAGTCAACATTCATTCAAAATGACATACAAAGAGGATCACTTACCTGGGTTGTGTAAATAGAAAACCTGCATATTACACACAAAAAACATGATTAGCGAGAAACCATAATCAACAAAAGTTCTCCATAGCCTAATGGAAAAGATGATTCAATGTTTCTTGTAAATCAAATGATATAATAAGCAATGCCAAACAACCCCTATATAATACTCCGTTCGTTATAAGCAATCAAAACACTCATTCAAATATAAAGCAAGATTAAGCATTGAATTGATTGCCTAACACATAGCTTATAACTAAAAAAAATACTCCATGACTGATAACGAAAATGGAATTAGGATTTCATCTATACAAAAAAATTACCTCATGATTTTTCAAAACTTGTGGTGGATCTTTAAAAAATCAACAATTTTTATTCCTCGTGGTAGCGTGCTTTTCGTTTATGCAGATCCGGGTTTTGGGAAAGGAGCGTCTTGAGCAACATGGAAAAGATTTGTTGATATGAATTTTGTTTTGAATTTGAATATGGGTGAATTGGGTTTGGGGATTAATTCTAGGGCGGGGTTGGGGTAACTGATTTGGGGAAAGAATTAAATGCAAGGTATTATTTATAGGAGCATGTATAATTGAAATGTAAATTTGATCGAACGGTGTATAAAATAGAGGGTTTCCACGTGGCATTATATCATAATTTTGGGTCAAGCTCTTACCTTGACAAACCCACCTTTATATAGATAGTAGATACATACCTTACACAAATCTTATAATTACGTACCCGATTTGTACTTTAATATTTAAATAATGGACACATGGTGACTTCTGGTTAAGTTGCCTTAAATACGCGTCGCCCTGGTCTATTTTGGGTTAGAAATATTTTTCTAGACAAAGAGTGACTAGCACCATGGCTTTTGGTCCAATTTGAGAATTTTCCCTAGTAATAATAAACACTGCTAACAATAATCCCAATTACCCTTGTTGATTCATAAAAACATACAAATTTCAAGTTACATTTTAGCCGTATTAAACACAAATAAGCACAGATGATTAACTTTATTTATTAATTAATGAGAAAGGAAGACATCCGTTTTCATTTTTGTTGTACTACAATAAAGCGATCCTAATATATGTACATCAGATTTTCAGGGTTAAGCATGACATTTTCGACTCTAGTAATTACTCCTTTAAAATATGGGAAGTTCAATTTTTTGGTCACAAAGATCCGTCAACGCATTAGAAGTTGGAATCCTTCATTGTCACTTTCGATTTCATAGTCATATCCAAGATCATTGGCACTACAACGAAACTCGTTCAATTCGTTTGATGGAACCTGGATCCCAATTAGTACATTTGCTCCCGTTTCACCCTTTAAAGATAGAAATGAAGCATTAGAACAAAATTTCTAGTAATAAAATGGTTATCATTATAGAAAGGTAGCTTCATGAAAAGCCAACCTGTGACCGGTAATGGAACAAGCTAATATTCCAACGCGGACTAATAACATCCAAGAATTGCACCAAAGACCCACGCCTCTCAGGAAAGGTAAATCGACACAGTAGCTCGTTTTCAACGTTTGATCTGCCTCCCATCTGTAGATTAAGAATGGTTTTGTCATCTACATGAGCAGTGCCTTGGATATAATTTATATTTTCACTTGGCAAAATTGTTTTTGGTGAGCCAGATTAACATGCTTTTTTAACAAAAGTGGCCATAAATTGTTATTACCATTTCATATACACGTTCTATTAGCGATGACCCATCCCAAATGTATCCTGGCTACGCATCTGAGCATAAGCTAGCTAGACATGTATATGGTAAATAATCATTATTCTATAAAAATGGTTACCAGATGTCGTAAATGATCTTTAACCATATCATTGTTTGTGAACACTAGAGTTTCAAGTTGAAATAACTTCATCCTGTCCATCATGTCTTGAAGTTCTATCTTTGTATGAACGCCAACACTGTTATTCCCGCAACACAAAATCATATAGTGGGCGTTAGTTACAATTAATATCCAAGAACAACTCGTACTTGAGTTCAAAATGTTGATATATAATCTAAGTCAAGACTATGAAGATTCGGATAGGATCTTGCCTGTACAAAACTAGAGCTCGGTCTTTCTTAGAATCATATCTATACTTGAATTCAGTGATACTTATTGGCCCAACCTGTCAAAGAGTTATTTCAATTCAAGTCATCTTTAGAGGTGACAACATAAAAGCAACGCGGTCCAAATCAACCAATTTTGACTATTTGGGCCACAATTTACTTTCTTTTTATTGTGTTGTAAAAAAATTTTGTAAATAAAAACAGCCAAAAAAGCATATGTTTCGAATACCAAGCTGCATATTTAACCTACAAGATTGCAAAACTGTTTAATGCTTCCTGGAACCTCGGGCATAAAAGTGGTAAGCACAGCCTCTTGTTGCCTACCGATATTTGCAAGCTCCGTTACCAATCTCAGTCTATCGAAATTCATATTGGCTCCACTAGTTATTGCTACGACATTTTCATCCTTAAGGTTATAAAACCGACAATATGCTTCTGCACCAGCAAGAGCAAGAGCACCTGCCGGTTCAAGAATGCTCCTTTTTTCCTCAAACATGTCCTGCAAAAGAAACAAAATAATTTAGGGATACCATATTCAAGCCAACCATGCAACATATAAATTGTGCACATACTTTTAACGTGACTTATTATTTGTTTTTCATGATCATACTTGTAGGGAAAATAATTTCCTTTATGAGTGCAAAAACAAAACAAAAAAGTTATCTTATGCCTAAAAGATTCGGAGTATACCATTCGGACCTTATCAAAATAGTGAGTCAAGCACACCTTAATGCGAAGCACAGATATCAATCACGACCGTAACACAGAACGCACCATCCAACTCAATCCAGCTCCCAGCATATGGCGAAAAGTTCCAACACCAACTGTCCTTGACAGTCGGACAACATTACCACCGTCTGCAAAGGACCACCCTCTTGATCAAGCACAATATCGCGTTTTGCCCTCATACTGTAATGATAAAGCCATTGCATTTGCATCAGCAGGCTCGACTCCAATGATCTTTACCTGTGTATGCATGTTCCATAAGTTTATAAGGATGTATAAGCTCGTAACTAGTCCAAAGTACAGGGTAAAGTGTTCAGACGTTTAGTGACTTCCAACCATACAACCAAATCGACATGTTCATATATATAGATGGTCCAAAATTAAGGTAAGTACCTGTGGTGAAACTCTCTTTACGTAGGCTGCAATACCAGCAATCAAGCCACCACCCCCTACAGGCACAAATATAGCGTGAATAGGGGTTTGCATTTGGCGCACTATCTCCATCCCAACAGTTCCTTGACCACTGATTACATCTGGGTGATCAAAAGGAGGAATGAAGGTTCGATTCTCCACCACACCTCTTCTTTTGGCATACGCTTGTGCTTCATCATACGAATCCCCTTCAAGAACAACAGTTGCACCGAGCCTCTTAACCGATTCCCACTATACACATTGTTAAAATAAAATGCCAGGTAACAACCAAAAGAATATTATCTAATTAATGGCGTACAGATTATATTGGCATAAAATGAAAGAAACATGAACCTTGATTTGAGGTGTAGTAACTGGCATTACGATCACAGCGTCGCAGCCTAATGTCTTGGCGGCTAACGCGACTCCTTGAGCATGATTACCAGCAGAAGAACATATGACCCCTTCTTCTAGTTTTTCCTTTGATAATTTTGCCATCATGTTATATGCTCCACGAAGTTTGAAAGAGAAAACCTGCATTCAAAAATTAGCATTCTTTTGTGAGAAAACATGGATCATTTAGCTTTAATTTTAATTGATGTTTTAATCTAACTATACTAGAAAACCTGACTATATATATTAGCCATCACTATTATATTTGTCAAAATATGATATATCCACTATAATATTTTGCAAAAATTAATTTTATACGCCGTAAATGAGATCCATAAAGGAAATTATAGGAAATCATTGTACCAAAAGTTACCCCGGCCTATTGTCATATTTAATTACTACTATTTTCTTCCTGTTTTTTTTTTAATTTGAGTTTGTCAGTTTAAATTGTTATAATTTCATAAAGAAAAAAGACCTGAAAGATTCGAAAATATATGTTACATCGTGATGGACTGATCGGTGGTGGTGGTCTTCAATGTTGAATAAGACAAAGTGATACTCCGTATTATTTAAAGGATAACAATAATACAAAATAGTTGGAATAATGCCAACCCCTTACCAACCCTATGTTGGAAGACCACTAAATAATGTTCACAAGACTTGATTTTGTACACAATAATTTCGTCTGCAAAAGTTAAAGGTCCGGCCCCTATGTAAAATAATATAAAGCACATGTAGAAAAAGATATTTTAAATTTGTCATATAAGAGTTTACCTATAAAGATTAAAGAGAATTTTGTTTGTGGTTTGCTGCTAATTAAGTAGATTTATGCTCAAACATGTAATATGTCTATGACAATCTACATGCGTGTTCACATGTGTGTTCTTCAAGTAGCTAGGTTAGTGTTTTGATGCAAGTTTGGTTTCGTAACGAATTAATATTTGCCTTCTTCCACTTGTATCCAAAGTTTTAGACCATATACACAATGACTAGCTTTAAGATAGTTAGAATTGCCGTCCAAAAAATGACTTCTATAAATTTCGCCGAAAAGGGTCTCATATAGACAATTGATTTACGAAAGCAACTTTGTTATATCCCACTCAAATTTTATTCATGATCCTTTAGAAGAGCTCCAAAAATTTATCTATTAGATATCGAGCTAAAACAACAATTAAACCTAGATTTGATCTAGTAAAATATGGGAAGTAAGTTTAATACTAGAACTCAATCGTACATGGGTTTTTAGACATGTTTTTTGCACTCTGTAAGGATCAGACAAATTGCTTTAAAGTTTAATCCTATCAACATGTGATTCCTGTTTTTTTTAAAGGCACTACTTGCACCCAAAATTATTGAAACCATAGAAAATTATTTTGGTTTTTATTTGTGTTTGGAGTTATGCATGCGCTGCGGGGACACGGAAAAAGGTTTTATTTCCAATGGCCCTTGTGCTAGAATTTAAAGGTTTTCACTATATTTTTACAAAAAAGGGTGATATAATTTTGTAACCATTTCCTTTCTAGCTTTAATAGACATTCGTAGAAAAAATAATCTATATACACGGTAAAATTTAGTTTCCATAAGTAATCTCACGCATTTTCTCCAACATGACTTGAATTCAAAATGTGAATTTCATGAGTCAAGGATGCATGTATTTGCATTTTTCTTATTGCATGAAGTTTTTACTGGTGACATTTTACTCTGTCTAGTTTCTCGTTAGTTTCTAACATGTTTAACAAAACAATATATTGTAAATTTGTAATTAGAAAACATTTTCTTAGAAAGAAAACTGTTGAAAGAGTACTTAATTACCGGTTGAGCATCCTCCCTCTTCAACCACACATTCACCCCGAGCTTCTCGGACAGCTTTGTGGCGTGTTGCAAAGGTGACTCAATCGCAACGTCGTAAACCTTGGACGTCAATATGCCTGTCAAGTACTCCATTGCACTAACGGGTGAATCAACTACACCACCATCTGGCACTGCACCTAGCATACCTTGCTCATATTGCAAAGAATCGGGTGAATACTCTAGCAATGTTCGCGATGGATCAGCCACTATGCCTACGGTTCCATTAGTCGTGAGATTTTTTGCAGCCGAACTTGACGTGGCCTTGACATAGAAGGTTTTAGTCACCCATGTGTTAGTGTTGGTTTTCGTACGATAAAGAGTGACTGAGAATAGGTTACGGGGACATGAGACGGTCGACATTGTAACGATGTTAGCAATGTCGTCCAAGAAGAGGGGGAAGTTAAAGATTTATGGTGTGTTAGTTTAACTGAAGCTTTTATAAACTTGGCAAAATGTATCTACACACGTAATGAGTATTTAATAATGTTGAATTTAAGCATGTGTAGCGAATATGTACCAACCACATATATTTGATATCTTTTCTCTGTTGTTTTTTTTCAAATAGTTTATGTATTGATACGTCCAAATTGCATCTGCTATAAAGAAATTAATATATTTCGTCTCCATGTTAAGTTATTTGGTTTTGTTTTATGTTTTTATCTTTTTAAACAAACTATTTCATGAATCATGAGATGGAATTAAGAAAGTCGAACACTATCTAGAACACCTATAGCTTAAAAACTATTTCATGAATCATGAATTGGAATTAAGGAAGTCGAACACCATCTAGAACACCTATAGCTTAAAAGCTAGTACTACAAGCTAAATTACAGCAGCGGTAAGGAAACAATATATGAAGGTCGATGAGATACGGGTAGACGATTTATCTGAATGGTTATTTTGACATTTACAATCGACCTAGCATTTAAGATCACACTTCAAGATCCATGGGACCAATTTTTCCGAAAGACAAACTTAAACACACAACTCTACAAGAAAATTGACTTTTAGTGACTTAGGTGTTGTTTGTTTCATTAAGATTTTTTGGTCTGAATCTGAATACCACATCTTACTGGTAATAGGTGATCAACATATTTGAATCCGAATGAAAAAATATTGTTTGTTTTTTTATAAATGTCTGAATGCTTTAATTGTGTGTGTTTTAAACAATGTTTTGAAAACCGGGTTTTGAATCGACCCGGTCGAGTCACCGGGTCACCGGGTTACCGGTTCAACCGGTTGGACCGCTGGGTCAACCCGGTTTTATAAAAAATATATATTTTCAATAATTAGAAAAAAAGTATGTATATAAATCATGAATCATATATTAAGCCTAAAGACTATTTATTAACAAATATAACATGTAAAATTAAAATTACGTCGCAGATATATACAATTAACATGTTTTATTTAGAAAAAAATACAAAAAAACCGAAACCCGGCCGGGTCTCATGACCCGGGTTGACCCGGGTCACTCCAAACCCGGCCAAACCCGGCAGGTCAAACCGGGTTTCGAAAATATAAAACCCGGTTTAATTTGACCCGTTTTTTCGGCCGGAACCGGTTCAACCGGTTGACCCAGCCGGGTCGAACCGGGTTTCAAAACACTGGTTTTAAATACATGTTAAACTTTTTACAGTCAAATTTTTAATAACAAAATTCATATAGTTATTTCAACCCATGACAAATACAGATTCTTATTTTTATATAAATAAGTCTGGCTCAAACTTAAAACCAGCCCACAATACACTTGACCCAAACTTGATATAACCTTATCCAAACCCTATCCTAGATCATCTCCTCTTCAAACATACGCAGCCACCACACTCATTTGACTTTTATCTCCATGCTTCTCACTCTAGAAATATATGCAATTTCTCACTAAAAAAATATAAACCAATCCAAACAACAAATGAATACAAGTGACCCTTACGGTTTTATGTCTCTTTTAATCTCGAATATCACAAGAACCACGTCTAAGATCTTGATAGCAAGGTCTCGGGTAAGGTTTTGTTGTTGTTTTATGTTTATGACCGGTGATGGGTTTTGTGGGTTTGGAGGGCTTTGGGAGGTGGCTGAAATCCTAAAGATATTGCATGGTTAAGAATTAATCAGACGTGACCACCAACTCTTACTTCAGTAAGAGGTTAAACATATGCCCGCCTCTGACTCTCGAAGAAAAAACAAACAACCAAAATGTCTGACCGCGTCTGACCGGTCAGACGTCAGACGTGGTTCAGATGTTTTTGACAAAAACAAATAGTCTTAATTTGATTTTAATGATAAAATAATGTTATTAAATCTAACTTGGACTATTTTTAAAAGTGTGAGCAAAGTGTTGAAATTTTGAGATTGACATTTTTGTAAAAAATATGTGTCAAAAAT